>JAMKQA010253986.1:0-16687 GCA_024699735.1 Posidonia australis
CGTAACCCTAGAAAGAAGATGCCACCAAGGAGAAAATATGCAAGAGACCAATCACACAAACAACAAAGGATTTAACGTGGTTCCCCTTTGCTGGGTACTCCACGGATGGCTCTCTCCAATGGTGGTTTCACTATGGTGGTGGTTCCTACAAAAGAGAGAAGAAGACTCTCTATCAAAAACACGGCACAAGGGTTGTTGTTCTCTTTTCTCTCTTAACCCTAAAGTGGACGGCCATGGGTATTTATATCCTTGGCCCAAATTCCACCTTTGCCCTTGAGTACATTAAGTTACAAATATATGTAACAAAACAAATACAAATATGATGGAAGACACATTCATTACACTTTCCTTAGGAAAAAATAACTCGTTAAATCAATATTGCGAGGAAATATCTTTGCAATGTGCTTGTTTAGCTATAGCGAGGACATAGCGAGGAATTTAGTCCTCGTTAATTGCTCGCTAAGTCCTTGATATCCCCTTGCAATCTACTCTCTAAGTGCTCGTTAAATATGTGATTTAAAGCAATGATATTGCGAGGATTTCCTTGCAATGTCTTCACTAAGTCCTTGATATCCACTAGCCATATGCTCGCTAAATATATGATCATTCTTTACGTTCTAAACTTAGCAAAGAATCGCTAAACATTTACTCACTATGTCCTTCCAATTTTGCCTTGTTAAAATTTTGTGAGGAAATTTCCTCGTTATGTCCTCACTAGTAGTCTGTGCAGAATGTAGAATTTCTAGTAGTGGGAGTTGGTAGAGATCGGCAAACCAAATTCAAACAAGACTCAATAAAATCACTTCTCTCCTCCGACGAGAAGCACCTTCTGCTAGTGCTCATTCTACCTTACTCCCCATACATCATTCTTTCTCCCCAAGCTCTCAACACCCTTCCAGAAACACCACCATCCTCTGTTCATCCACAGGAAAACCAGCCTTCATCTCGCATTCCAATCACCAGGCCATACGTATCCACCACCTCCACAAGCCTACCCCGACCACTACATTGTTTCCACACTGTCACCCAAGCTCCCCCAGTCATCTCTCTACATTTTCGAAGCAACTTCAACCCTAGAATCGCTGTCGGCCTTCGATTGGAACTCGTTGTTGGAGTTGCAAGTCTGTAGCGGCAAAACACCACATCCACAGCCCACGACAGATGCACATACACTTCCTCTCACTCATGTACTTTCCTACATTGTCGAGGATTCCATTTCCAATTGCATGCCTCTATGTTTGCCATTCTTGCATTACATTTCGCCGACAGATGACTGATGACTCGTGTGAGGCTGACAGTCCTTAAGCACACGGTCAGGTCTGTTCCAAGGCATTTCTCCCTTCCACATTGTCCATTCATGCCTCCCAATGCTTCATCAAACCACCTGGCCATCATTGGTATTCGAATAGAGGATAGCTTGGCTGGCGAACTCCATGTTGGCGAGGGTGAAGTGTGCATGCTTCTATGTCATACTTCGCTACATCCTGAGTCATCCTCCTACCTCCCTTATGGTCCTCGAATCGCTCTAGATGACTAACAGACTCTCCCCACCACGGCCATGGCTGACGAAGGTCGCCCAGTCTGTCAAACTTGACTAGAGGAAGAGGTGGCTCCCTCATTTTAAATGCATTTCGTCTGCCTTTGTTTGCTCTTGGATGAGTGTTTTAGGCTTCTAGATCTTTACTGTGTAGCTTATACTCTAGTCGCTTGGGGAAGACGATGAAGGTCTACCGTCTAGTGCAAAGCCTGGACTGTGGCCCAATACCGTGACTTGGTCACGTGGATGGCCTGGTTCAGTGCATAGGCAAACTGAGCACCTTTTTGTTACTGTTTTCTATGCTTGGATTTGTTGATTGATTACTATGTCTCAATTCCTTTCTCTTAGTTTTTACTCATCCATGGGTTTGTTTCTAAGAGTTAGGTTTTGGCAATGTTTTTAGGGCGATGAAAATTCTATTGTCTCGTTCTTGTTCTTGGTCCACAATAGGTCTGTGTGGCCTATCCAGGGAGTTTTGACCATCCAGACTAAGTCCACTATTTATGATTTTGTTTATATTATTCCTTAATAATGTTTCTTAGCCCTATGTTATTTATTACTCAGATTATTACATTTATTTTCCTTCCATTATTACTCTTGCATGCTTTTAGCTTTGCATCATCTTGCTTAACTGGCAAACATAAATGCCAATCACTTACCTACATAGCCTCACATGTGAGCGAGAAAGCCGAGAAAGACCGATTCATTAGGTGTATGGGGGTGTCGAACACCTTCTCCATCTGTAACAAGAATCCTTACCCTTTCTTTGGCTTGCATCGACTCATGTGTTGCATCCATTGGCACGGATTCATTTGATTCTTTATTTTATCTTTGTTTGTTTTTATCACTTGTTTTCTTCAGTTATCCTAGTCTCCCGATTCAAATAGACTAAGTGGTGACTCCTCTTTTCCTTATCCATTTTTGTGATATTTTGCTCTCCTAGAGAGGAACATCCTCCCTTGGATTAGTCTTTTTCCTTCGTCATGGCCCTATCTGTCCTTGTACGTCCCTTCCTCGCATTGAGGGTCCCATGGCAGCATATTCGCACACTGTGAAGCCACCACTTCTAGACGGTAGAGTCAATATAGGAGCAGAAATCAGACGAGCCTTCAACTCATTGAAGCTCACTTTACAGTCGTGGGTTCAACTGAACGAGACTCTCTTCTTAGTCAACTCTGTCAAAGGCGCAGCTATGGAGGAGAAATCCATGATGAACCTCCGATGGTTGCCTACCAAACCCAAGAAGCTTCAGATCTCTATCGCTATATTGAGTCTCTCCCAACTACTTACCGCCCTTACCTTGGCAGGATTCACTCTAATGCCTTCTTTAGAAATTGAATGGTCAAGAAACATAACTTCACTCAGCCAAAACTCACACTTGGAGAACTTGGCATACAACTGGTGTTGCCTCAGAGTATCCAACATTGCCCTCAAGTGTATGGTGTAAATCTCCACATATGGGGACCAACACATCATCCACAAGGACTACCACAAACTGATCTTGAAAAGGACTAAATATCCTATTCTTTAAGTCCATAAATGCAGCCGATGAATCGGTCAAACCGAAGGGTATAATCGTGAACACATAATGCCTGTATCACATCCAAAAAGCAGTCTTTTGAATGTCTAAGTCTCGTATCCTCAACTGATGATACCCCGACCTCAGAACAATCTTTGAAAATATAGAAGTAAATTGCAGCTGGTTGAACAAGTCATCAATATGGGGCAAGGAATACTTGTTCTTCACTATGATCTAGCTCAGCATTCGGTAATCAATGTAGAGCCGAAGCAAAACCATTCTTCTTGTGGATGAACAAGATAGGTGCTCCCAATGGAGAAATACTAGGCTAGATAAAATCCTAGTCTAGCAATTCCTACAATTGGGTCTTGAGCTCTCTCAACTTCGCTAGTGCCATACTGTAAGGACGCTTTGAAACAACACTAGACCCTAGAACCAACTCGATTGAGAACTCTACCTCCCTGTAAGGTGGCATTCTAGGCAAATCGTCAGGAACACATTGAGATATTTACCAACTACGTAGATGTCATGAATACCCAACTCAAGAGAAGTGGGGGTCACTATACTAGCCAGATATCCCACACAACCCTTAGCCAGTGACTTGTAAGCCTTCATTGTCGAATTGACAAGCTTAGGCTCACCTTGGCATGCACCTTGTACAAAGAAGTCACCATCTTAGGATGACCTAAAATATATCCTTATTCGAGCATGATCGATCAAAGTGGATTGCTGCACCAATTAGTCCATGTCAAGTATCACATCGTAATCCTGCATGTCCATAATAACCAAGCTGGCATCAAACTCTCTGGCATTCAGCGTTAAACCGATAGACCGTAGATACTTCTGGGCTAAATTGTGCTCCCCAAATGGCTTCACCACATTGGGATGAAAGGCTAGCCTAGCTAGCCAATCCTACATCTCCGCCATAAAAGACTCATAGACATTGGAAAAGAAACTCCCTGAGTCAAATAATATCTTAGCCATCCATCCTGCCACAAGAAAAGACCCTAAATGGCCAAGCACACCAACAAAAACATCCACATATCAAATAGTTGTTCAAAGTACAAGAGAGGTTACAATAATTACATAGAGAGTTGTACACCACTACTCATTCTTACCTTATACCATGTCTCCCGAAGGTCCAACGTTAGGGGCTGAAATGGTGAACACTCGTCCCTTTGTCGACTACTACGGTGTACTCCCTATGTTGTTAAGGGGACAAGGTAGAACCATTAAGTATGCTCCGGTTTCGCATAGTTATAACACAACATTGGGTTTGAAGTTTGTCATAAATGGGGACAATTAGTAGCAAAATGGCCCACTTGGCTACACTAGAAACACCAACCTCCTCCAGAAGCACTACAACCTGTCTGACTGGACCCAGCATCGCTACCACCAGTGAAACAATGCTGGCTTGTAGAAAAACCACCAAACTTCCCTTGTCTCTTCTTCCCTGGACTATCCAAATCACTAGAACTTGGCATGTCGGAGAAAGAGAACTGGGAAGCAAAGGATGACTTCCCCTTCCCTCTAGGATGACTCTCCTTGAACTTCTTGTATTCCTCCTCGAAGCAAAAAGCCATCACCACCATATCTGCCACTGTCTGGCACCGACAACCCATCACCCTCAGCCATAGCCTTGGCTATAGGCCATCCAAGAATCTCTGTGCTTGCTCCTTCTTTAAGGGATAGACAAGAGAGAAACACCCTAGACAGGCAAAAGCAACTTCATACTCGAGCACAGACATGCTGCCTTGCTCTAAATTTTGGAAATCTTGGCTAAACTTCTTCTTCTCATATTAGAAGTATTATTCACAGAAGGCTGCCTCAAAATCCTTCCACAGGATACTGATAGTAGTCGAGTCCAACAACTTAAGCCACTTCACTGACTTCCACCACTTATCTGCCTCACCTTCTAAAAAATAAGTCGCCAATCGTACCCAATGCTCCTTAGGACACACCAAGCTATCCAACATCTTCACCACCTTCTCCAACCAAGCCTCACTTTCCTCAGCTCCACCCTTGTCTCTGAACATTGGTGGATGGAGTTCATTCAACTACTGCAGCCATAGGTTTCCTAATGACTCACTCGAACCACCCCTGCTGAACACATGACAAAGTTCATACACCATGCTTTGTAGTTCAATGCGCATGGCATTCTATCCACCCTCCTCATGTGGCTTAGATTTCTCAGTAATAGCCTTGCCCACGCTATGGCCATGATGAGACATTCTACAAGAGGAGAGGAAACAAGATACTATCACAATAGTGAGAAAAACATATAGAAAACATGGAGAAAATTGACAAGTGCAAACACCACCATACATGCAAAATCTATGGAGTATCTAGACTAAACACCCTAAGCTAGTGCAACCTAGTGAACCTAGTGCTCTAAAACTGTAACGACTTATGTCACTATGAACGCAAACACATTAAACTCAATAATTTTAACAATAATTAAATGCTAAATTACAAGAAATTAAAGGCTAATTAAAAGCATCTAATAACCAGAAACCTGTGTATGAAGCTACGAGACTCCAACTATCTGCACTTGACACACCACCTACTGCTAGCCTGCAACTACAACCTAAAAACCACACAAAACACGTGTGAGTCACCAAAAAGTCACCCAGCTCAGACCCCACAAAAAATCTAGAAAACAAAACCAAGTTTTCTCTTTTAAATCATTTTCGAAATCATTTTCACTAAATCTACCAAGTCCAAAACATGGGCCCTACTAGCCAAAACCACCAAATCTCGACTCTAGAACTCCTCATATTTACTTTTGATGTCACAAACATACAGGGAAAACAACCATATAGCAAAACCCAGGCCCTACTGGCTAAAACCATCAAAACACAGCCAACTGGCTAAAACCTCAAGCATGGGCAGTATTAGCCAAAACCACAACCACACTAAGTCATGTTGCTTAACGCTAGGCAACCAACTCTGGCCATAAGCAGCCACCGAAGTGCACTACACTACCAAAGACCCACCACATTGTGAGAAGCGATTCCATCCCAAAGGCTTCCGACCTAGAGAGCCCCTCACAAAGCCAACCCCAACTAGGAATGTTGTCCTATTAATCAGGACACTACTAGTAACGGGGCACGTGCAAATTCCCACCCTAGCCAACACTATAAGGTCTGCCTTATTGGCGTCCTCTACATAGTTCCCAGATAGTGGGAGTGTCATACCTCTACACCCGATTGTACCTCGAGCCTCAGTGTCCAGTGACAACCGTAGTATCATACCTCTAAGTCCAAACAATACGTCAACCCATAGACCTTAACCTTGGTCTTGTGGACAACAATCAAGGAGTCTCGTACCTCCAAGACCCAATGAGTACTCGTCTACAGAATCTTGGTCCCTGCCCTCAACCTGGGTGATGCGCTTGACCACCAGAGAATGTCGTCACTTCCCCTAGTCTAAGCAACACGGCCCATGGTAACTTGGCCCACTCACAAAAATCTCTTTTCCAAAATAGGTGTTATCTCTTTGAAATCCCTTTTTAAAATCACTTTATATCCTTCAAAAATCCGTAAAACTAGCACACCATGTATCCACAATAAACCACCACTAATGGCTCACAAAATCCTATTTTATACGCATTTATAACTCATCATAAAAAGCCACAAAGCATCACTTTTAAAACACCACTCGGGCCTGATTCAGCATGTCGAAATGAGTCGATCGACCAAATTGTGCTCAGGGTACCAAAAATGGTCGGTCAAAAAGCCACCTAGACAACTAAAAATCCCTAGATTGGTCCCCTGAAAAGAAACAGTCGACCAAACTAGGTGCACATTCAACACCCAAGACCCAAAATGACAGACCAAATAAATTCAGTCAACCGATTCAAAGGTCAAGGGAACAAATTTGAAGCAAAAATGGCATACCAATTTCTACGATTTCATAAACAATTGCCTAAGCCCTAGCCTGCTCGATTGCCAAAGTGGGAGTGAAGGTTGCACCCACCAAAAAATCCACAAACCATGAATAAAACATAGGACATAGATGCATAAGACTACTCCTAAACTACACAAACAAAATCACAATCCATGCATTATAGTTCAAGATATAAATTCACAAAGACATAAGAGTCAAAACAACCCAAAACACAACCAACGCTATAAATGGCCATAAAGCCTCAATAAATCACCATAAATTCACAATAAATTCTAGAAACATAAGTTTACCTAGGTTTCATGTAATCCTAGGATTTACTACCAATTTCATGCATTTCTACAAGAAAAGTGAGGTGTGTATCCACAATGATCGTTGGTGATCCTTTAACTAACCATGCACTCTCTGGCGATCACCTCGACCTTCGAACGTCGTTGGCTGCTCCTCAAGCTCACTCGATACTATTGAAGAAGTCCGAAGTCCCTTGCGCCGACTAACTACCACTGCACCACCTTCGTCTCTCACTCTCACTCTTAATCTCTATCTCTCTGACTCACTCTCATTACACGAGTAAGGGAAAGGAGGAGAAGGAAAAAGGAAAGGAAAGGAAGGGGAGGGCATAGGCATGGGGATGTGGGGAAAGAGATGGTGGGGGAAAGGAAGGAGCGGAGTTGTGCCAAAGAAGTCTTTGCCTCTCCTCCTTATAAACACATGGGAGGGATTAGATACGCACGCGTCCAACAACCAAACACATGCACCCACTCTCCTGTACATCCCTAGCCCAACCACTAGCCTCAAAAAATGAGGCCAATCACACAACACACCTGCATGTCCATGCACACAGGAGTATAGGCACAGTACCTCCACTAAAGGACAAGGCACAAAACAAGCCAAATAGTGGGAACCAAGTACAAAACCACGAAATTACTGAAAAGCCTTATGTCAATAACGCTCGTCCATTATAAAGTACATTAAAATGCATATTTACAATAAAATAAATTTTTGGGTGTTACAAGCCACTAGTTCCAGAAGGCCGTGTCAAAACAAGGGCAGAAACCAAACAGGCCTTCAACTCATTGAAGCTCACTTCGCAGTCTTGGTTCTAGACAAATAGAACTTCCGTCCTAATCAGTGTCGTCAAAGGTGCTGCAATGGAAGAGAAATCCCAAATAAGCCTCTTGTAATAACCTACCAAGCCTAAGAAACTCCAAATCTCAGACACTGTCATGAGCTTCTCCCAATTGCACACTGCCTCCACTTTAGTAGGATCCACCCTAATGCCTTCTCCAGAAATAAGACGATTGAGGAACATAACATCTCTCAGTCAGAATTTGCACTTGGAGAACATGGCATATAGCTGGTGCAATCTCAGATTGTCTAGCACTATGCTCAAGTGCAAGGCATGAGTCTCCACATTTGGGGAATAAACCAGAACGTCATCAGAAAAAACCACCACGAACTAGTCAATAAAAGGCCTGAATACCCTATTCATGATATCCATGAATGCGGCAAGTGTGTTGATTTGGCCAAAGGGCATAGCCATAAACTCATAATGGTCATATTGCATCCAGAAAGTAGTCTTTTGAATGTTTGAGTCAGAGATCCTCAACAAATGATATCTAGATTGTAGATTGATCTTGGAGAATACAGAAGCAGACTGGATCTAGTCAAATAGGTCATCAATATGGGGCAAAGGGTACTTTCTTTTACCATTATCTTGTTCAGCATCCGATAATCTATACACAATAGAAGCAAATCATCCTTCTTATGGACGAACAAGAATGGTCCTCCCTAAGGGGATACACATGACCTGATAAACTCCTTGTCCAACAATTCCTGCAATTGGATCTTGAGCACTCTTAACTCAGTTAATGCCATGCGGTAAGGAGGATTCAAAATAGCACCTGACCCTAGTACCAACTAGTAGACACCCCAATTTTGCAAGTTTGTAGATAGTCTATTCTAGAATGGACACTTGGTTTGTGGGCTCTCAATTATTTTCCCCCAAGATCAACTTGACAACCAAAACCTAATCCAAAACACTAAACTCAACTCAAAACCCTAAACCTAATTCAAAACCTAATCCAAAACCCTAGAATTAATGCAAAACCCTAAAACTAATTCAAAACCAATTCCAAAATCCTAGAATTAATTCAAAGCCCTAAAACTAATTTAAAACCTATTTTAAAACCCTAGAATTAATTCAAAGCCATAAAACTAACCTAATCCTAATCCAAAACCCTAAACTCAACCCAAAACCCTAAACATAATTCAAAACCTAATACAAAATTCAAAACCCTAAACCTAATTCAAAACCCATTCCAAAACCCTAAACCTAATTCAAAACCTAATCCAAAACCCTAAAAATTAATTCAAAACCCTAAACTTATCCAAAACCCTAATCCTAACCCTAAACCCTAATCCAAAACCATAACAACAGTTAACCACCTCTAACAACCTATAACAAACCCTAACCACTTCCCACTCCAACATAACAACCTCTAACCACCTATAACAACTTCTTACAACCTATAACAAACCCTAACCACTTCCCACTCCATCATAACAACCCATAACAAACCATAACAACCCTAACCACTTCCCACTCCACCATAACAATCCTAACCTCTTCCCACTTCACCATAACCACCCATAACAACCCATAACAAACTACCTAGTCATTGCAAGCCTATAAATACCCCCCATTTGCAAGGGAAAAAAGGGCGAAGAAAAAGGAGAGAAAAAAACTTAGAAAAATTGAGAGGAGAGCCACCAAGGAGCTTTCTCTCAACCAAAGCAACCAGAGAAGTCGCAGATCAAAAAGGAAGCTCAGAGAGGAGAAGAATTCATGCTTCAAGCCATCTTCGGTTAGCAAGCTCCGGTGGCCATCATCACTACCAACTCCGGTTAGCTCCAATCAGAGCTCAGTTTCCTTTAATTTTACTTCCGTAGGTCTTCCTCCACCTTTCCCAACCGATTCCAGCAGTGCCAGGTGGCTGCATTGGCCGAAATCAAAGCTTCTTGGGTCGCCGGACACGATTTTCCAGCGACGTAGGTGGGGGCACGAATCCAGTGAGCGATTTGTGCCCTGGCAAGCTCCATTTGGTTAGATTACTCTTACTCTTTCTTCACCACCCCTCTGGACACCACGCCGATCCCTCTAGAAGTTACTAGGAGAAGCTCACTGGAAACGTGGTCGTCGTCGCCAAGGAAGAATGCTACAATGAAATGTGATCGGGCGTTCCACTCTTTGCAGCACTACTCCGACTCCTGGGAAATAATCCTCCGCTCTCCCCCAACTCACCGGATGCTTCAACGTCGGGAATCGAGCCTCGAGTCACCTCCATAGTCATCGTGGCTAGAGCGCCACCAGAGTTCATTCAGGAGGTGGAGGAACGACATGTTTCTAGCTTCTTGATGGGGAAAAAATCTTCCTCTCTGCATCCTCAGCCCTACGGAAGTCCAGAGATGTTGCGTCGCAGCTTCTAGAGTCGCCTTCTTCTTTGGCACCGTCACCGGAGTGTGTTGATGGTGAGGGAGCTGGGCAGCCATCTCCGACTGTCCAATGCCCCATCCGAGCCACCAGATGTGTTCCACTTCTCTCCTTCTTGCTCCTAGTGAGCTTGGATGCTAGATCAGGCATTGGGATGGCCTGGAAGGATATCCCAAAGGGCCATCGACGTCGGGATTCCATCACTCTTTTCTTTAAAAACAATAAAAAAAATAAAATTTCTTTTAAATAAAACTCTACGCCTTTTCTTTTATTGCAATTAGGCCCTTTTCTCTTGCATTTAAGTCGCTGCATATGATTTTTTTAATCATTTTAATAATGTTTGTTTTGAAAAATTGCATTATGACCCTTGCACCTTTTTATTAATGTTTTCTAGGCTTTAATATTTGACATAAATCCTCTGACTTGCTTTTAATTCATCTTTAAGTCCAACATTTTGCACAAAAAGCCCTGAGCTTTATTGAAATTGTTCTTAATGCATGATTTTCTAGCACAATTGCAAATTAAACCTTGGAGATTTAAATTTTTATTCAAATGTGTTCAGAATTGCATTTTAAACCCTGAACTTCACTGATTTCACACTGAATGCATGTTTTCTAGGGTAAATTTGCAGAATAGTCCCTAAAGCTTCATGTTTTCAAACATTTAATCCTGAATTTCTTCTAAATTGCATTAGCACTTGTTTTACTGACAAAATTGCAGATTGAACCCTTAGAATCCTGATTTTGACCAAAAATGCACAGTTCCGCACATTTAACCCCCAACTTCTTCAAAATTACATAAGTATTTTTGCTAATTTAGTCCTAGAATCTCAACTTTCATTTAAGATATGTGATTTTTGCACTAAAGCCCCTAGAATTTACATATTTCACTCACACATGCATTTTATACAATTTGTTCCTTTTTCATGCATATTTTCTCATGCCTTCTTCCTTGCATCATGCACACATTTCCAACTCCTTTAAAACTCGATTTTCACATTGTTTCCCAGATTTCTTCTGACTTTCGCGATTTTGATTTGATTTGAATTTCCATCGCTTGAGGGGGTACATTAACAGGCTTGACAATGCCGACATTGACTTGAATGAAGATTGTTTTCTCCAATTTGGTTTTCTCGGAGTTCTTCGAGTTTCCGTTGATTTGTGTGACGCTATTCAAGTATTCCTGATTTTCATGATGTCCCTCATCACCCAAGGGCGTATAGTAAAGTGGCATTTTCAATGCCTACATTGTCCCTCGGATTACCTTTTTTTCCTTTTTTGTTCATTTCATTTCTTTGATTTGACATATTTTCACAGTCATCTTAGGCATGTGCATTCAGAGTAGACAAGCATATACACAACAGACCATTAGCAAGCAGGAAACCTAGAAAGATCATATTTTTTGAGCACATAGGAGTGCCTAACCCCTTCCTGATGCATAACAAGAATCCTTACCCTTTCTTTGGCCAGCATTGATTTGTGCACTACATCCATTAGGCACGGAGCATGCATATGTTTTCTTTGCCTTGATTTCTTTTGGTTTTTTCATTTGTGTTTGGTTTTCCTCGTCTTTCCATTAAAAGACTAGGTGGCGACTCCTTTTCCTTTATCCTTTTCTTATTTTTCCTTGGTGTTTCCAAGTCTAGCCGCTTTCTCCGGATTCACCATCTTCGCCGTGACCATATCAGGACTCCTCGTGTGCTTCCACGCACCTTGGAAAGTTGTGCAGGGTTCCACCGGCATAGTCACACAACTCGATGGAGAATTCTACTTCCCTATTTTGTGACATACAAAGTAATTAATCAGGAAATATGTTGGGATATTCACACACCATAGAAATGTTGTGAACACCCAACTCAGAAGATGTAAAGGTAACCACACTAGCTAAGAACTCCACACATCCCTTAACTAATGACTTGTAAGCCTTCATTGTTGAAATAACAAGCTTAGGCTCACCCTACCACACACCATGCACAAAGAAAGAATCTTCACCAATAGATCCAATGTACACCCACCTTCAAGCACAGTCAATCAAAGTAGACAGATGATCTAGCAAGCCCATGCCGAGTATCACATCATACTCCCACATGTTCATAATGATAAGGCTGGCATCAAAGTCTTTGCCAATCAGCTCCATGTTGACAGACCATAGGTATTTCTAGGCTAAACTATGCTCCTCCAGCAACGTCACCACATTGAGATGAAAGGCCAACCTAGCTGTCTATCCTTCATCTCAGCCGCAAAAGACTCAAAGACATATGAGAAAGAACCTCTAGAGTTAAAAAGATCTTTGGCCATTCAGCCTGTCACAAGAAAAGAACCTAATGGCTAAGTACATCAAAAAAACAACATTCTCATATTAAACAACCATCCATAATACTGGGGAAGTTACAAATAGATACATAAAGGGTTACCCAACACAAGACAAATCCTTACGCTCCACAACAACCCTAGAAGGCTCGACGTCAGGAGTTGTAATAGTGAAGCCTGTCCCCTTATCGGCTGCTACAATGCACTTCCTATCTTCTTGGGAGGATCCGCATACGACTTCTGGATTTGTCATGGTTTCCCATAGTTATAACATGTTGTCTCAACTAGCACTTGCTGTAGATGGGGGCAATTTATAGCATGATGGCCCACATAACCACACCAATAGCAAGATCTTACTCCTAGCACACTGGAACCGGCCTGATTGGCAGTGACATCACTCCTAACTGCAAAGCTATGCCAACCATTGGCAACACCACTAGACTTCTCCTTCCTTCTCTTTCCAGGGCTACATGAACTGCTAGGACTCGGCGTGCTACAGAAGGAAAATCGTGAAGCAAAAGTGGCCTTATCCTTCCCTTTGGGATGACATACTAGATATATCTTGTACTCGTCCTTAAAGTGGAAAGCCATCTCCACCATAGTCTAACATCAACAGACCATAACCTTCAACTTCAATCATGGTTGATAACCATCTAGAAATCTCTTAGCCCATCGTTCCGTGTAATCAAAAGTCTGGGAAAACTGTTTCAGACGAGCAAAGGTGAATTCATACTCACTCACAATCATATTACCCTATTCCCGAATTCTCGGTCAAATCTATCCATCACATGTCCTAGGAAGTACTTCTCATATATGGCTACCTTGAAATCCTCCCACTTGATCTCTACCTTTATCGATCTCGAAAACTTCAGCTACCACACCACTCTCTCCCATTGATCTGCATCTCCTTCCAGCAAATAGGTTGCTAGATGCACCTAATACTCTTCTAGGTAGTCCATGCACTCCAACACCTTTACTAGTCTCTTCAGTCATGCCTCACTCTCCTTGGGCCAACCCTTTCCTTTGAATGTTGGTGCATGCAACTTATTCAGCTGCTTAAGGCATGAATCTCCTGACAATCCATTGGAACCACTTTTACTAAAGGCATGAGAGATCCTATGCACCAAGTTTCGCAACTTGGCCTGCACACTTTCCATCCACCCTCCTCATGGAAGTTGAATTCCTTAGTAAGGGTTTTACCCTTTCCCATACCAAGGAGAGGCATCTCGCTTAAGAACAAAAAGCCTACACCACAAATTAAGGGAACAAACAAACAAAATCATAGTAAAGTCAATGGCATAGATAAACACATGCCAGGCAAATCCTATAGTCACTAGACTGAACACCCTAGGCTAGTGTACCTAGTGAACCTGGGCTTTGACACCAAATCTGTAACAACCTACATCGCTACACACAAGAACCCTTAGCCTAATTAAAATTTAACACAATTAAATGCTAAATTTATAGAATACTTAAAGGTAAGTTTAGTATCTAAACTACCAGGAACTTGGTAGAGGGCTAGGCGACTCTGACTATATGCACTAGCTAAGCACATTACAACTCATCTACACCTACCACTGAAAAACCACAAAGAAAGCACGTGTGAGTGACTAGAAATTCACCTAGCACACACTCCATGAAAACCACAAGAAAACAAGAAAAATCGATGATATAAATTTTAGCAAACTCAAAACACTTTCAAAATCTTTTGCTTCCTTTTCAAAATCATCAGGAAACCATCCATATAGCAAAATTGAGCCTTACTGGTCAAAACACAGGGGAACCACAACAATGCCACATAGGCGAAAAGAAACTCTGATACCACATAGGCTAAAACTCAAAACCTTGAGCCATATAGGCAGAAAACCACACTGAGCCATGATGTCTGACACAAGGTAACCAACTTTGGTCACAAGCAGCCACTGAAGTACACTACACTACCATAGTCTCTCCACCTTGGGAGGAACGAGCCCGTCCCGTGGTTCAACCACACAAAACGGACCACTCTCTTGCCAATTACATAGGATGGTTTTCCACTCTATGGATGACACCAGTCAGCGGGGCACATGCACTACCTGTCTTGGCCCCATAGGGTTTACCCTCTCAGCGTCCTAAACAACGGTGCCTAGAAACGACCGAAGTCTCATACCTTCAGGTCGAGCCAGCACTTTAAGTCTCAACCCCTGGAAATAATCGAAGTATCATACCCCCAGGTCCAGATACTACCTCAACTCATAGACCTCAGCTTCGACCTTGTGGACGACAATCTAGGAGTGTCATACCTCCAAGATCCAACAAACAATTGCCTACAACCTGTTGGTCTTTGACCTCAACCTAGGTAACATACCCAACCACCCAAGAATATAGTCACATTCCCTAGTCCAGGCAATACACCCCTTTGGTCTCTTAGTCCTCCACAAAATCTTAGAAAACTCATTTTCAAATCATCACTAAATTTTCTTTAAAAATCATTTCGAGCCCATTTTTATAGTTTCAAGATCTCCACAAAACTAACACACCATTTGATCGTAATTAAATCATTAAAACCTGTAACACTTGTAAATTCATTTTGTATTTATTTGCATTTTTAATGAATTTACATCTAGGTAGGTGTTACTGTTTCGAGGCCCGTTTGTACAAATTGTGGTTTTTGGACTTGGGCATCGTGGGCCAAATTCTGTTCGTGTGCTCATTTGTGTGATTGGTCCGTGTGTGGTCCATGTATGGGCCCGTGTTTGTTGGCCTGTTAGTGGTGTGGGTTTGGTGTGCTTGTGCGGGACATTGGTAGACATGACGCGCAGTTATGCATGTGCCCAGCTACCACATTGCATGGCTTTAGAAGCCCATACGTGCCCGGTGCATGACCAACTCACCCACCCTTTCTCCTCCTTCCTCCTCACACTTCCCCCGCCTCCCCCTCTCTTCCCGACAATCGTTGGCACCTTCCCGGCGAAGGGTTCACCATCGCCGGCGACTTTGTAGGTCAGGCTAGGCCCCTAGGGAGCCCCTTGTCTCCTCTCCTCTCCTCCTCTGGTCTCCCCTGGACCTCACCAAGCCCCGCCGTGCCGCGTCGAAGCCTCCAGAAGCCTCCTCGACGCTCGCCAGAGTTGCCACTTCAGTTGCCGTTGATGGGGAAGATGACCGGACTCCTCGCCGCCGCGCCTCCTCGGGCCTCCCCACGCCTCGCAGAGCACCCCTGGACCTCGCCTGGAAAGCCCCTAGCCGCTCCTTATGCCGTCAGCGCCCCGCAGCGCTCCAGTCGTCGCCGCAGCCCACCGCTGTCGCCACTCGCCGTCTGCGGAGCTCCAGCCGCTCCGACGCCTCCTGTTCCAAGCCAAGACCTCAGGAGTCACCCCCACCACCTCCTCAACCTCCCAGGAGCATCCGTTTGCCACACTACAGCCCAAATCATCTCCAGCCGCCTCATCGCCACTACCGAAGCTCCTCGCCGAAGCTTGAGGTGGGTGGCCACTTCAGGCCGTCACGCCTCTGATCCGCTCCGTTGGATCTTCCTGGAACCTCCTCTTCTTACTTCTTGCGAAGTCAGATCTAAGATCAGACTTCCGGGGAGCACTTTTTGGTGCCCCCTGATGGTTGCCGGCGGCGAGCTTTATCGTCGGCGACCGTCGATCCTTTTTTTTAAAGAAAAACATTTAAACTTTTAATTTAAGTAAAATCCGGAGTTTATGTTTTTCTTACAAATAGGTCCTTCTAGAATTACTTTCTGGTCCTTTTATTGCATATAGGTCCTGCACTCATTTTTCTAAAATGTTTCGAATAAAGTTTTAACTGAAAATATTGCATTTTTTACCGTGAACATTTAAAAATGTTTTCTGAGTTTAAAACTTTAATAAAAGCCCTTAGAGTCTTTGAAACATGTTTTCCTTCAGACAATTTGCTAAAAGGACCCTACACTTTCTTAA
>JAMKQA010253987.1:0-14234 GCA_024699735.1 Posidonia australis
TTTACTGAATTTTAAGTTGATTTAAGTGAATTTTAGCTGGATTAAGTGGATTAGGATTTATGGTTGGATTTTTAAGTGGATTTAATGGGATTTTGTTTTATTAGGGTTTTGTGGAATTTAAGATGAATTTTAGCTGGATTAAGTGTTTTATTTGCTTTTCAGTGAATTTTAATGGGTTTTAGTGTTTTATTGGGTCATGTGGGCTAGTGTGGGTCTGATTGGGACGTATGTGGACTAGGGTTTTGGTGATCGCGACTGGAGCATCAACCAGAGGAGCCTGCTGCCAAATGAGCGCAAAATTGGGGTGTCTACAGTTAGCATTAAGAACCTTTGACCCAACAGTATCAACATCCCTCGCAGCCTCAAGCAAATCAGTACCAAGAGCCTCTAATGCAGTATCAGCCGCAATGCCCACAACCGCAGCAATGGTAGCTACAACAGCCAGCAGCTTACCCCTTGTATGCGCAACAAGCACAGCCAAACGAACAGTACAGGCGACAACCACAGGGGCAATAGCAAAGGCAAAGAAGCTACCATAACGTCAGACTTACAAAGGGCTAAAACGACAGCACTATCCACCACTCCTAGAAGTGCTCAATGCTGTATTCCGAATGCTGGTTGAGAGTAGAGATCTTCAGCTCCCCATACCAAGGCCAAACGCTCATAACGAGGATATAACTATGTATTGTCCCTACCACCAAAGGAATGGACATACATTAGATGAGTGCTTTGTAGTGATGGACAACAAATGTGATCTAAATGACAAAGGGAAGATCATGTGGACAGCTCTCAGGGAGAGATTGATGATGGCTCAGGCAGAGCAGCCCAAGATGAAAATACATCAGAACCCTCTACCGAATCACGCCGTGGCCCATGTGTGCACTAAGGACAAACAACATGCTGCTCCAACTGAAGTGGTAACCTTCCAATGCATAGAAGCGAACCCGAACGTAGGGCCACCTGATGCTATGGAAGAAGAGTCTAAGGAGCCAAAGACACCAATCCTAGAAGTCCCATCTGATGAAGAATGGGAAGAGGCGATAGATGATACGTGGGATCCTCAGCCAAATGAGCTCGTCGGTGATACCAACTTCTCGGATAATCTTGACACCCTTCTCACCTATGAGCAGTAGCCGCATCGCGGAGTAGATCGTGAAGACCCCTTCGTACCAACTGGAGAAGGCATTATAGATATCGAGCGAGTGGATATTACCTTCAAAGATACAGAGCTGCCGCTACCAGAAGAGCGTGCCCTCCCATTGGTCATTTCGGTGATGGTCAATGACTTTCCTTTGATAAGAGTGCTTGTTGACACTGGTGCTAATCGGAGTGTCTGCTCTATATCCACCCTAAACTACGTAGGCGCTGAGGAAGACCGGATTACTGAGCGCCATTTCGCTTGTGCAACATATGACGGAGGCGTAAGAGAGGCGGTTGGTACTTCTCAACTAGACATTACCAACGGCCCACTAACTACTACTACCACAATCATCATCATGGAACAAGACCTAACTGAACCCCTAATTCTAGGGAGATTCTAGCTAGCAGAAATCATGACTGTTGTCGCCCTATTACACCAATGTCTTAATTCAAGCATCAAGGGAGGGTAGTCACCATTCGAGCAGATCACGATGTGAATGAGCGGATGACCTGGCTACAAGCACCATTAGAGCCCATCACTGGAGAACCACCCCCACGATCACCTGATGGGTGGCCAATAGGAGGATGGATAGATGATCCTTATTGGCCTAATGATACGCCAAGCTTGCAAGGATTCCAAGACGAGACAGGCATGAGCCTCACACAAAGACATGTCTAGCTATCCTTTGTGGGCCCTATGCAGCAAGGCCCTTCCTCGCTCTGTTGTGGACAGATCGAGCACTAGAAGTCCCTACTGAGAAGGCCCACGTCACTAATCAGATCTACCCATGTTCGTGAAGCTCACCAATATGCCCCTATCACCAGAACGGGCCGGATTTCAAACCAAGTTGTGCTGCCTCCAACCGCTGTGGAAAGAGTCTCACCCCCTTACAAATTTGAAGTACCTAGAAGAACGGAGGGGGGGTATGACATCCAAGAGTAGCTAAGAAAGATGCAGGTGAGGATCTCCATCTATGAGTTGATCAAAGCATCTAAGCAACATCGCGATATCTTGATGGACATCATGAAGAAAGCCCAAGTTCCATAAGACATGCCTGCGGAATCTCTAGCGATGGTTGCGGTTACAACTTTCGTTGAACCAACCTTGTTCTCTACGGATTCTGAACTAGCTCCTCCGGAAAGGAGAACTTTGCTTTTAAGTGTCACCATGAAAATACAATTTTGAACTTTCAAGTGTATTGGTTGACACGGGAGCAACCTTAAATATATGTTCCCCAAATACTTTTAATGTGCTTGGACTTAAACAAATTTAACTGCGTCTAACGACTCTAACTGTGTCAGGGTATGACAATAATACAAAAGGGCGCATGGTGGAATCAAAGTCAAGGTCACCATTGACCCAATAGAAACAGAGACCAAGTAGTCGATGCATATATCTCCTATCGGTTCATGTTAAGGCGCCAATGGATCAAGAAAATCCCCTACATCATCATTGCATAAAGTTCCTTTACCAAAGGAAAATAATCAAGGTCAAGTGAGACGAGCCAACCAAAGTTGGGGCACACCGTGT
Source organism: Posidonia australis (assembly GCA_024699735.1). Taxonomy (NCBI): domain Eukaryota; kingdom Viridiplantae; phylum Streptophyta; class Magnoliopsida; order Alismatales; family Posidoniaceae; genus Posidonia; species Posidonia australis. The sequence goes on from JAMKQA010253987.1 coordinate 2,672, forward strand.
GACTGGCCCAACCACCACACTAGTGCTACCACCTGCTCCATCGTAGGAAGATTCAGTAACCAAAGCAGTAAATAACGTAAAGCAAATCTTTGTGCCTCGAGCATAGATGCAACCCCCTCTCCTTTCCCAGAACACATGCAAAGACTGTGGGAGCTGCTCCTACGCATAGGCTACAGGTCGAGAAAAGGATTGGGATGACAAGAGCAAGGAATGATAAATGTGCTCGAGATGCCCAAAGAGCACAATGGAATGGGGTTAGGGTATCCTTGGTACCTATCAAAGGATCTCATCAAGCCATTGACCTAGACGTTGTCGAACCACTTCTTGTCAGTTGGACTTCAGTTTCGGAGTAGTCTTGCTCTAGAAAGGATTGTTGATCTGCCACTAGCCAGTCAAGCACCTGGATCCTCTCTTAGTCTCCTAGAAGCTTCTCCTTCCTCTTTGGAAGTCTCCCTGCTCTCCTCCGATGACCCCTACGACAATACTCTCCTAGCTTTCGATCTCTCTCCCAGCTCTCCAAAGCTTCCTTTGCCTCTGGACATCTCAGCAAGCAATCTGTCCGAAGCACCCCCTAAAGAAGTGGAAGCTGGAGACGCTGACTCCCTCGATCTCGGCAACCTCACCACTCTCTTCAACAACCTGCGACATTACACCTCTGAGCAAGAAGGGGCTAGGGCCACTCACTGAGCCAAGTGGCGAAACACCTCTGATGAGGAGGCAAACCTAAGGGCACTCCCCTTAGCCTTGTAAATAATTTCTATCCAGCATTAAACACTTATCTTTTATTTTCGTACAATTTGCTTTTTGGTACTTTAATTTCTAACGTAAACAATAAAAGGGAAGGTAGTAGAAGACATGATCCAGACAGCCTAACTACTGCTATGTCATCACAAAGGGTATCTAACCACTCCGTTAAGTATGCAGCCCAAGCAAAGGAAGGAGCCAATCACGCAAACTGTCAGAGTCTGTCACTACACCACGACGTTCCCACAAGTGCTGGCATAGTCCCATGCCATCTTTCTAGTTGAAGAAGTATCAGGCATAACTGGCAAGAACATCGAGAACTATGAAGTCTATGAGCTGGTGGACATAGACGAAGACCCAAATGAAGAAGAGACAATGGGCCAGACCGTTTTCACGAAAATGATGAAGTGATATGATGAACGGACCAAGGCCATTGCTGAAGAACAAAGGAAATAAAGCTGGGAACTGAGGAAGACCCAAGACCAGTCCAAATTAGCTCTAGGCTTAACTCGAATGAATGACACCAAATGATAAATCTTCTCAAGAAGTATGTAAAGGTTCTGGCTTTCTCCTACGAAGAAATGCCCGGATTGGAGTCGTCCTTGGTAGAGCATAGACTCCCCCTCAAGCCCGATGCAAGGACAGTGAAACAGAAACTTTGAGATTGCGACCAGAACTAGCACTAAAAGTCAAAGAAGAGATAGACAAGCTACACAAAGCTAAGTTCATTCGAGTGGTAGTCTATCCCGAATGGATCGCCAACATAGTCCCAGTAATAAACAAAGATGGCGGAGTTCGTGTATGCATCGACTACAGGGATCTCAATGAGGCTTTTCAGAAGGGTGATTTCCCCTACCACACATAGACAACCTCATAGACAACACCGCGGGCCATGAAATACTCTCGTTCATGGACAGCTTCTCCGGATATAACTAGATCAAGCTCATAGAAGAAGATCAGGAGAAAACCTCGTTCACAACACCATGGGAGACCTATTGCTACGTTGTCATGCCATTTGGTCTGAAGAACGCTGGAGCCACTTACTAGAGAGCCATGATGGCAACTTTCCATGGCATGATGTACGATTTCATGGAGTGTTACGTGGACGATCTGTTGAAGAAGTCAAAGACAAGAGAACGACACGTCGAAGACTTGGAAAGAATATTCCAGAGAGCATATCAATACAATCATCGGATGAATCCAAAGAAGTGTGACTTCAGGGTAACCACTAAAAAGTTACACGAAAAAGTTGCAGTCTTTGGCAAATCAAGATGTGAGCTCAATTAAAGCAACAAGGCATATGGTCACCGCTATTGAAGATGAAGCCTCTTGAAATCGATGAAACAAAGTTGGCCACGCAAGAGGAGAAGGCGCTCTCCACGATCTCTCTCTGTCTCGCCGATGAAGTCGTCATCAAGGTTGCAGATGAAGAAACTACAGTCAGTTTTTGGTTGATGCTTGAAAGTCTGTATGTGACGAAATCCTTAACCAACAAGTTGCTTCAGTAACAACGTCTGTTTGCCCTCCGTATAAACGAAGGTATGTCTCTGAAAGACCATCTAGATCAATTGAATACATTGTTAATGGAATTGAGGAACATCGACGTCAAGATAGAGGACGAAGATGCTACCCTACTTCTGTTAATTTCTCTTCCTCAGTCAAATAAGAATTTTGTTCAATTCTTCATTATCAGAAAAGATACAGTTTCTTTGGAAGAGGTCAGATCTAGTTTACATACACGAGAACTTTGTTAGATGGCATTGAGTAGTGGTGTTGATAGTTCAGCTTAAGGAGTTGTGGTGACAAGTTCTGACAAAAGTCGTGGACATTCAAAGAAGAATAAGAAGAAAAGCAAAAGGTAGTCGAAGTCTAAAGGTAGACATCTGAATCTTAGGGATATATGCAACTATTATAAGGAACCAGGCCATTAGAAAGTTGATTGTCCCAAAAAGAAGTCAAAGGTGCCAGTTGTTGTTGTGGCATAGGATAATTCTTCATCAGAACCAAACATTGCCTTTACCGCATCATGTGTCCAAACATGAAATGGTTTTCAACCTATGAGATGGTTGACGATGGTAATGTTTCTATAGCTAACAATGCCATTTGTAGAATGATTGGTAGTGGTACCATTCAAATCAAATTGCATGATAATATGGTGAGAACATTGACTAATGTTCAATTCGTTTCAGAGTTGGGTAAGAATTTAATATTGTTGATGGCATTAGATGACAAGGGATTTAAATATAGTGGTGGAGGTGGAGTACTTGGGTGACAAAAGGAGCTTCAGTTTTTATGAAGGGTGTCAAGAGAGGTCCTTTGTAAATCCTATACGGTTCAACTGTGACAAATTTCACGACAACGGTATCTCCTTAAAAGCAATCATGATCAGATCAAACAAAGTTGTGGCACATGCGGCTTGCGCATCAGAGTGAGAAGGGGATGACAGTTTTGAGCAAGCAAGGTTTTCTAGGAGGCCACAAGGTAGTAGACCTTAAATTCTGCAAACACTGTGTTTTTGGCAAGCAATGTAAAGTTCAATTCTGTAACGCAGTGCTTGCAACAAAGGCAACCCTTGATTATATCTATGACTATGCCCGCCCAGGAATCTGGCTCGGAGTCTCACCAAAGGGAGGAGACGACAGCCATACTAGGAGGCAAAGGCGTGAGATAAGATAAAACGAAAAATCAGAGTAGCCACCTAGTCTTTTAAGGGAAAGACAAAGAAAACCACCAAGAAACCACAAAAAGGATGAATGTATATGATGCAATTGAAAAGGCTAAATGTCTACAAACCAAACAATGGGTACGTCCGAGAAACTCGATCTTTCAAGTCTGATTCTCTTGCTAAAGGTCGGATGAATGCTTGCTAAGCCTAGATTGTCCTCTAATCGTGCTAATATGAATGCTAAGTCAAGACTAGATGGATATGCAAGACGCATGTGAAAATTGCGAAGAAAACCACACGACATGATGGAAATAAGAAACGACAAAGAAAATCACATAAACTGACGATGTTTTTGGAGAGAATGGCCAAGGAAAACATACCGATGTCAAGAGAATCAAAAATGTGATCTACCCAAATAATTAAAATCATAGAAAACACTATGAAAATTAAAATAGAAAAAATGCAAAGAAATCCGTGCAAAATGGCCAAATGGTAATATATGAAGAAAAACACATGAAATGACGATGTTTTAGAAGAGAATGCTCTAGAAAACCATATCGATATCAAATGATCAAAAGTGGAGTCAACCCGAATCATCGGAATCAGGAAAAATGCCGTGAAAATCAAAAAGGACAAAATAATCCGCGATTGGGCCAATGTGGGCCTTTAGGTTAATTAATGTATGCCCTCAGGCAATGAAATCCAAATCAAATCGCAAAAAATAAAAAATGTGGAATAAAGGGAATCAAATCAAATGTCAAGCAAAAGAATTCGAAAATGGATTGGTGAAAAATCCACGGAAAATCACATGGAATGCAAGCTTACTCAAAATGGATGAAGTGATATGCCAATGTGGTGAAACTACGTGAAATACATGAAAATGTGCCACAATATGTTAAGGGTATTTGAGGAAGGACTTAGACAAGAATTAAATATGAATTAGCGCAAAAATAACATGCATGGGCAGGAACAGACAGTCGGGGGTAACTAGGTAATTTCACATGACTAACTACGATAAATATGTGCATGTGTATGATGCATAGTTTGATATATTCAAAAATGGATGCCATATGTTGGGAAAATGTTAATTAAAAGAAAACATGATGGGGACAACGTTTTAAATACAAGAAATGATGTAAACCTGTTAAAGGACAAGTTCAAGGACTAAGGTGCAAAATTTACAAAGGAATAACAAATCCACTTGGAAAACTTCACAAAAATCAGAGAATAGAAGAGTATCACATGACTCAATGTGAAAACACATTTGGTGAGATGTGGATGTTGAAAGATCACATATTTGCAATTTGAAGAAATCTAGGGACTAAAATGCAAAAACCTACAAAAAGATGGTAATCAGGGTTGAAAACAATCCAAAAACTCACATGCTAATGTTCAGATCAAGGATTAACAGAAAAACGCGACATTAAGGTGTGAGATATATGAAAATTACGTTTTAGTAATTTTATGAAACTTCAGGGTCTAATGTGCAAATTTTACATAAGATGTGAAAATGTGACCAAAATATGAAATTAAAGATCATTTTACATTGCAAACATGATTTTAAAATGAAAACTATATTTAAGTGCAGAATTACAAACAAAAATTGAAAAATGTCAAAAATGTGTGTGAAAACAATTAAAACCCTAATTAATGAATTTGAAATTAATCTAAGGGCCTAGATGTAAATTTCCTACACTTAATATCTGTATTCTATGAATTCAAGGGTTTACATGCAAAATTCCAGGGCTTAGATGTGATGAAAATTAGGTTTTTATGAAATTCAGTGTGATTACAAAGTTTTTTAACGGTTAGAACGCAAATCTCATAGAGAAAACTCATTTTAAACGCATTGGGGGCATGATGCAAATTTTTAAGATTTAGTTGCAAAGAAACACGATTCAGTGGGCTTAAGTGTGACGAAAAAAATATTAATGCATTAATCCTAAATAAAATAAAACATGTAGGGGTTATATGCAATTTTTACAGAAATAACAAAAGAAATAAAACTTCTTTAAAACTGCAGGGGTTCAAATGCAAAAACACAGGACCTAGAAGTAATCATTTAAGGACCTAACTGTAAAAATCCTAAAACTAAAGGACCTAAACTAAGCCAATTTCCTTTGAAGTTCGCCAGCGTCTCAGCCTCTGGTAAGGGCTCTGACGAGTCACTAGCGGTGGCACAGCGGCGGGAGGGCTCCTACGATGGTTCAAGAAGTTGAGGAAGACAACAGCGAAGCTCTCCGGCCAGTTGGACAAGGCTGGGGCGGCCTGGGATGTTCCCCCCACCTTTAGCTCCAGCGATGGGTCGATCAATGCTGAGGAAGAGAATCGTGAGGGAATTGGTAGCGAAGCCTCGACTGAAACGGCGCAGCGAGGACCGAGGGAGCTCCAATGCAGCACGATGAGGCTGTGTGGAGTCGCGAGCGAGGCTGGAACGACCTTGGGCACTCTCCCCATCGCAGGCTCCAGCAAGACGGTCTGTCGATGTCGGGGAAGGGGTTGCAGCAATGGAGGCAATCAAGCAGAAACTGGAGGACCTTCGAAGGGCCGTAAAGGAGCTTCCAGTGGCGACGGCCTGGACGGGATTCTGGTGGAGTGCTCCACCCACTCAGTGGGTTTGATGACGGCGGCCGGCAATTGCAAGGGGCGATGGTGATATTCCTCTGGCCACGGGAGGCCAAGGAAATCTCTCCAGAGCGACAAGGCTCAGGGAGGAGACAAAGGAAGAAGGAGGAGAGGCCCCAAAGGCCTCTTCCCATCTCAAGAGACCAATGGGCTTGCCGGTGGTGGTGAACCCACCACCGAAGGAGGAGGACACGGCGCGCAGGGCAGCCAACTTCTACAAAACATGCCTGGAAGCCTTGACTAGTCCTAACGAAACTAATAGAGGAAAAAAATGAACTGAATGGGGGAATTACCTAGTTAGGGGCCGTTACCTCTCATGCGTGGCCGTCGGCGGTGCTCCGATGATGGCTCTGGCGGTGGTGGTTCAGAAGCTCTCGTGTGTTAAAGGATTGGAGGAGGGCTCTGAAGGTCGCGGATCGTTGGGCTACTCTGGTTCGAAGGGTTTTTCTCTCCGGACTGAAGTGGGTCTGGGTTAGTTGATAGTAAGGTGTTTTATACACCAACGAAGCCCTCCCACGCCGTTGATCTTCTTCCCAGGGGCTGAGCACCATTTGATTAGGCTAAGCTAGAAGAAGGACAACCGAAGATCACGAGGGTTGAGGAGATACACTCCGAGGTATTCGGGATCTCGCCGGGATCGTCGCTGGAAAACTCAAGAGTCGCCAGAGATGAAGGGGGTGCCAGAATTATCTTTCGAGCTGCCTTAAGTTTGTGATTGATGAATGCAATGGGGTATTGGGCTTTATTTTGCACCAGTGAGTGGGCTTTAGGGATTAAGTTTTTTTTTTTTAAGTTTTGAGAATTAGTTTTAGATTTTATGATTAGGGTTCTTGATTCAATTAGTTTTTGTGATTTTAAATAAGTTTTTGATTTTGTGATTTTTAAGGTTTAATTAACTGATTTTAAAGTAGGGGTTTTTGGATTTTAATTGGAGTTTTAAGTTTAATTAAGTGATTTTAAATTAAGGTTTTTTGAATTTTAATTAGGGTTTTGAGTTTAATTATGTGATTTAAAATTAGGGTTATTTGGAGTTTATTATTTTAACGTTTTTGTGATTTTAATTAAGTTTTTGTGATTTAGGTTTCGGGTTTTAGCTTTAAGTGATTTAATTAGGGTTTTGGGTTTGGTTATTTTAGATTTTTTTTTTATGGTTTTATTGGGTTTAAATGGATTTGGTAAAAATATTTAAGTTTTGGGTATGATTAATTTTAAATTTCCATTTAATTAATTTTTACTTGATTTAATTAAGGATTTATTTTGAGTTCTGATTTAATTGGTTTTTATTAGGGATTTGATTTAGATTTAGATTTAATTGGTTTTTTGCTTGATTTTGTTTGGATTAGGGTTTTTATTGAATCAGATTTAATTTTCAACGCATTTTATTGAGTTTTACTTGATTAAGGTTTTAATTAGGGTTTTTCCTGAATTAATTTGACATTGACTTGTTTAAATGGATTTTATTTGTTTTTTGGTTTTAATTAGGGTTTTTACTTGATTAATTTGGATTTCAAATGGATTTTATTTGATTTTGGTTTTAATTAAGGTTTTTACTTAATTAATTTGGATTTTTTGATGATTTAAGTGAGTTTTGTTTGGTTTTGATTTTTTAATTATGGATTTTTGCTTTGATTAAGTTAGAGTAGTCTTGTGTGGGACTAAATAGGCTTGCGTGGGCTAAATTGGTTTATGTGGGCTTAAGTGGGTTTAGGTTGAGCTAGGGTTTAGGTGGAGTTGGGGTTTAGGTTTGAGAATTAGGGTTTTGGTGGTCGTAACTAGAGCATCTTTACAAAAGAGCCTGCTGCCAAGTGACTGCAAAATTGAGGTATGAAGGCACTTGATCTTCTATTCTGTCTAATTTTCCACCAGTGCCTCCCATTACTTGAAGACTTTGAAAGCCTCACTCTCGTGTTTCATCTTGAATACGCAAGTCATCCTTGAATAATTATCTATCACAGAAAGGAAGTACCTTGAACCTCCTAGAGACGAGACACGTGAGGGACCCAACAATAGGCATGGATATTATAGACACGCCACAACAGAACGGTGTAGCAGAACGGATGAACAAAACACTATTAGAGAAAGCTCGATGCATGGTCTCAAATTATTGATTGGAAAAGTCTTTCTGGACAGAGGCAGTGAACACAGCATGCTACATGGTGAATCGCAACCTAAGTAGCGTCATTGACAATAAAACCCCTTTTGAGGTAAGGTTTGAAAATCAGCTACTTATTCTAATTTTTGGATATTTTGTTGTCCTGTTTATTATCATGTTAATGAGGGTAAGTTAAAGCCATGGGCAAGGAAGCGATTGTTTATGGGTTATGGTACTGGGGTAAAAGGATATAGAATTTGGTCTCCTTCTGAATGTAAAGTTATTCTTAGTAGAAGCGTAACTTTTAACGAAAATTCTATGCATTACTTGAGAATAGAGTCATCCATTTCAGGAAGCAACGATAGTGACATCAAACAAGTGGAGTTTGAAATAACTCCCAATCAAAAAGATGACAACGATTCACCACAGTGTCACCAACCAGAGACCAATACAAAATCTGAAGAGTAATAATAAGATAGATGGTCGTATAGTACTGCTACTGATCGACCTCAAAGACAGATCAATGCGCCAAAGAAATATGGTTATGAAAGCATGACGACTTGTGCTCTTCAAGCAGCCGAAGAGGTGGAGTCTGAGGAGCTCTCTACCGATTTGGAAGCTATCAGAAGTACAGAATTCGCTCAGTTGATTGCTGCAATGAGTGAGGAGATGGAATCTCTTCGCAAGAATCAACATGAAAACTAGTCAATGTACAAAAGGAGAGGAGAATTATTAGTTGTAAGTGGATCTTCAAGAAGAAGCCTGGAATCCAAGGAATTTAAAGGACAAGATACAAGCCACGGTTAGTTGCAAAAAGCTACAGTCAAAAAGAAGGAGTTGACCACAATGAAATTTTCTCACTGGTTTTTAAACACACTTCTATCCGGGTGTTACTTGCATTAGTAGCACATCAAAATCTAGAGTTGGCTGTTGGACATGAAGACAACATTTCTACATGGAGAGCTAGAAGAAAATATCTTGATGAGTCAACCAGAGGAGTTCATCCTTCTTACTAAGGAAGATTATGTGTGCAGATTGAAGAAGTTTTTATACAGACTCAAGCAATCTCCAAGGCAGTGGTATAAGAAATTTGACAGTTTCATGATTGAGAATGACTACAACAGAAGTTCGTATGATTTTTGTGTGTATCACATCAAGCTGAATGATGGCTCATTGTAGACACCCCGGTTTCTGGCCAGTGTTGGCAGATGGATCCGGTAGAGAGCGCAACAAGATGGCTAACCTGGATTTCCCCCAACCAAGCCCATGACGTTAAACCAACCCTGAAAACCCCAAATTATCCTTAACCCCATTCTTTCTACTAAGCCCAAAGCCTAAAACCCAGCCCGTGTGCTCTAGCCCAATGACACGCGCGGCCCGTATGAGTGGCCCAAGCGCGCATCAGGCCCAAGGCAACACTGCAGGCACCGCCTGACTGGTCGCTCTCATTGTACAATTTCGTACCTCGTACGAGCGACGCCGTGCACACAATGTCGACTTCTCTCCCGACGTGCCAGACATTCAAGAGCTTGCCCACTCCCTGTCCTCAGCCACCCACGCCCAGCGCCACTTCCCCCGACACGCAAGGCCTACAGCGGTGCCGGCGAGCCTTCTCTTGCCACCTTTGACTGCTTCCCACGCCCTGCCAACTCCACCTACCACCAGAGCAACCAACTGTGAATCACCGGAGATTCCTCTTCCTTGCCACCAAGGGAGTTCCCCAGCCAACTTCCGAGCTCTCTCGATCCACTCCAACCGATCCTCCTCCACCAGGCAGCCATTCCAGCCACCCTCGCTGGAACCCATCACCGTCGGCATCGATGACGCTCCTCAGTCATTCTCAAGAAAACACTTCCTTTCGGGTCTCCATAGGAGCATTGCATATCGCATTTGCATCGTTCCTAGGTGGTTTCTCTCGGTTTTCATTCACACATTGTACATCCCGCCAATTTACACCGTCGACGAACGTCATCACCGGCATGAGGTCTCCCCGACCATTGAGCACCTGGTGCAGACGTCCTATGTCCTATTTTCCTCTCTCTTCATCCCCTAGAGCGACCGAGTCGACCTCCCACATCGGGGACCTCACTTAGAGGCTCGCTGGAGGGGAGTCGGCGCTGACCCCAGCGACGGAGGTGGAGAGAGGAGCCCATTGCATTTCACCTTTAGCTCGACATTTGCATCTCATCTTGGTGGTCCTCCAAAGCTACCAAACATATCCCCAGGCCCAGAGATGCTCCGCCTTCTGGGGAGGAAGCGATGAAGGAGGCAGGCTTGGCCTAGCCCTATTTCGTGCACGCGTCGCGGGTTCGCGCCCCACAAGCGCGTATCGACCAAGGTATGGATAGGGTCAGGTCCCCACCAAATCGAGGTCACTTGCCCTACTATAGGTCATTCGTGCACGTTTTATTACCTCTGGCATGTTTTCATTCTCTGAATTGCTCGGATTTCTTGTTAATGATTTGGGTTCTCCGTAAATCTTTGAGTTTCCTTGAATTTGATACTTACATGAGCTTTTGGCATGATTTCTCCCCCACGCTTCGTTGGCCATCTCCTAGTGGTGCCTTTGCGTGGTGGGTATGGCATTCATGGCAAATGATCATGACATCCCTAGGAATACGCGTCGGGGCTACACGAGTGATGTGCGCGTGGCACATGCGCAGGTCACCTAGGGACATTGTCCGGTCCAGCCTAGCCATTAGAGCCCACCCGCCTTCCATCTTGTGCTTTGCATGGTGTTTCTCGATTCGATTATGCTTTTCTATTAGCTTGGTTTGTTTCCTTAATCCATGATTTATTTCCCTTGCATCATCCAAACAACCCCATTAACCAACATCAAGTGCCTATATTTCCATGCACGCGAGCGAGATACCGAGAAAGACCGACTTGTCGGGCATGTGGGGGTACCTAACACCTTCTCCACACGTAACAGGAGTCCTTACCCTTTCTCCAGTTCACAATGATCCGTGTGTCGAATCCATTTGGCATGAATCTTCCCGTTTTGCATTCGATTTTGATTTTCGATCTTTAGATGCGGTTTTCATCGTGTAGACACTCCGATTTTGAGGTGACCCAGGAATGAGTGTCCCTATGTTGCTTTGGATGCGATCAGCCCATTAACCGAGCCCCAAACCCATTAGCCAGAGCCCCAATCAGACATTTGTGAGCAGGGCTGGCGCACCAAGTTGGCGCACCAAGGTGGCGCACTAAGTTGGCGCACCAAGGTGGCGCACCAAATAGGCGCCCAGCTCTAGCTGCTGACCTTCCACCTTCCGGGCTGTTACTCTTGCAAACGAATATGCCAACGAATATTCGAGGCTTTTCGCTTGCAAGACCCCATTGTAACCTTCCTAGAGACCACTATAAAAAGGCCCCTAGAGCAGCCATTCCAAGACACTCGTTTTGTGGGAGAAGAGCCCTTCTTTTGCAAGAGAAAC
>JAMKQA010253988.1:0-10851 GCA_024699735.1 Posidonia australis
GACCCAGGCCCGAGCCTGGACCGGCCCGACCCGTTTTCCATGTCTAACTGTACCCTTGTGGGTACTCCCTTTTAAATTAAATGCTTATAACATGTTCAACAATGTGATCCGTACATATCTTTTTATATAATTTTAGTCTGTTTGGTTAGACAGTGACAATACCTCACCACGTCGTTTCCTTCATCCAGTCTGTGTCAGGTACACGAAGACCTTTAAAATTTTTTAAAGTATTTAAGGATACATATGTAATTTTTTATTATCGTGACATCTAAATTCTTTTCTATAAATGTGAGGATAGTTTTCTACAACGTGTAACTTTAGGAGGAGTTTGTTTCTTCTGAATCTAAAGGAAATGAAAATAATTTTCTTTGAAACACATTTTAAAGTGATATTTGTGCTTTCTCAAGGAAAAAGAAATGGTTTCCAAAGTATAAAAGACAACAAGATTTTTTTTTCCTGGTCCACATGGTTGAATCCCAAAGGAAACGTCCTTATTATTTTATCCTCCTCCTTCTCCTTTAATTATGTTTGTATCCTTCTTCCTTCTTTTTAGTTCTCTTCTTCCTCTACATCCTTCTTTCTTCTTTCACGGATTTCAAATACAAGTCAGTGTGACTTCATCAAGTGATGGGTATTCTCCTTCTTTCTTGTGCTTTCAATTTAGAAGAAGATTTTTTTCCCCGTTTGTATGTTTTTTGTTGATTATGTAGTTGCACTATTTCTATTATTATGTAAAATTTAAGATATTTATGTTCATTTGGAAAAATTAAAATTATTCTTTCTTTATTTTTATTGACATGCATAAACACATAACTTTTGTTTTATGTTTGTTTCTATTAACAGGTACAAACACCAGAAATTTGGTCAAATGGAAAATAAATTTCTTTGGTTTCTGTTTCCTTTGATTTTTCTTTGACCTCGATTTTTTATTTCCTTTCGTTTCTAAGGCACAAATAGACTTTTAATCTCAAAAAAGAAGGAAATGTTCACATAACTTGGCAAATCACGTAAATTTCTATTTTCTGCATTTATGTTTATTCCTTTTTTTTTCATTTCTCCTCTAGGTCCTAAGGGAATATGCGTTTATTTTTCAACAGCTTGTCTAATAAAGTGAGCGAGACTTGGAGTTTTGTCGTCTTCAATTGTTATACTCCACATAATCCTTGGTTATCTTTCTAGTTGACCTTTTTTCAATTAAGTTAATCTATTTCTTTCTAAGGTGATTATTATCAAACAGTTTGTATAGTAGCCTTGTGCCATGGTAGTGTAGGTCCTCCTTTTACTTGTTTTACCTTTCAATAAATGAAGTAGCAGTAAGTTCATATCCTAATTTCTCTTACAATCTTGTTATAGAATTTTCTCTCTAAAACAGAAAAAAGGGGAAAAACTGTTTCAGATTTATAATCTGTAGTTTAGAGTGACTGCAGTTTGAACTGTGATTCCTCACAGTCTCTTGCCAAGGAGCCCAAGTTTTAACTTTGTTTCTATATTGTACATTTTTGCTTTATTCATCGGATCATTATTGATTTTCGTCAATCTTATGCTTCCCTTCCGCTCATCACGTTTGTAGCTAGAAAATTGCTCATATTTCACGTCACAAGCTGCATCTTCTTTGCAACCAGATTATGAAACTACACAAGACGCTTACAGGTAAACTATTCACCACTTTTCCATTCAGTTTTTGTTAAAATGGTTGTGAGCCCTATGAGAAAGTGACTGCTTACAGGTAAACCGCACACATCATTCTCTGCCTTTCTTTAGTCTAATTCTCCATTGTAAAGTTTGGTTTCAATTGATATGACTCTGTTTTCCTCTCTTTTAAAGCAAACATAACAGAAGGCAGGAGGACTATGCTGATATGAACTGGGATGAACTTGGTTTTGCTCTTGTGCCCACTGATTACATGTATGTCATGAAATGCTCCAATGGTGAAAAATTCTCAGAAGGTGTAATTAATCGCTATAAAAGCATCGAGCTAAGTCCATCTTCTGCTGTCCTAAACTATGGACAGGTAACAAAAATTTTCATTGTTTCTGCTAGCTACAATATTAAGCATTTGTGCTTGTGATATTTCAATTGCTAAATTAATTCATTTTCAGGCCATCCCTCACAATGATTTTTTTTTGAAGGGCTTGTTTGAAGGCCTAAAAGCATACAGGAAGGAGAAAGGAAGAGGTCTGATGCTCTTCCGCCCACAGGAAAACGCGCTACGGATGCAGGTTGGTGCAGAGAGAATGTGCATGCCATTTCCCTCCGTCAACCAATTTGTTCGTGCAGTCAAGGAAACAGTATTGGCCAACAAGCGATGGGTAAATATTAATGGACTTCATTTCTTCTCATGACGAATAATGCAAACTTTCCATCCCCTAAGCACTCAACTTCTGGCTTCTGTGAAACAGGTCCCTCCACCAGGAAAAGGAGCCCTCTACGTCAGGCCACTACTTATAGGCACTGGACCTATACTCGGTCTTGCACCGGCACCGGAGTATACCTTCTTAACATATGCTTCTCCAGTAGGGAATTATTTTAAGGTCAGCTGGGCGTACTTCCCTATTGTATTTCTTTCTATTTATTTTTCTAGAAAATTGAAAGTGATAAGATCCTTCTATCTTATGTTACTTGATTTTGTTTTCTGATGGAGATATCAAGTTTTCTAGTAATTTTGGTGATCAAGTTGGATTTTGAATCATATAGAGTGAATTTAATGTCAGACATGGCGTGGCTTCTGTAATTACATCTAGCTTCCTTTTTTTTGAGCCTACAGGAAGGTTTGGCACCTCTAAACTTATTTGTTGAGGATGAAATGCATCGTGCTACTCCTGGTGGCACTGGGAGTGTGAAAACAATTTCAAACTATGCACCGGTGAGCAAGCAAAAATGGCTTTCTGAAATCTCTGTTTATTTTTTGACCAGAAAATATTTCTTCAAACCCATCTTTTTATTTTCAGTGTCACCATTGCTCCTCAGGAAAGCATTAAGTGGCATTTCTGTTTAATTGAAAAAGATGCATATATTAAGATGCCTTTTCTTGTACCTCGTGTAGGTTTTAAAGGCACAACTTAAAGCCAAAAGTCAAGGATTCACAGACGTTTTGTTTCTGGATCCTGTGGAGAAAAGGTATTTGGAGGAGGCATCTTCATGCAATATCTTTGTTGTGAAGGTATGATCTAAATATCCTTGTAGTGAAGGTGTAATCTGACGGTCTTCACTGGTTAAGTTGTCTGTTGTTTGTTGTTTCTAACAATGACAATTGGATCACTAGATTGTTGTAGTTATGGTTGCAACTTAAATCTTACATACTGTGTTGAAAAACACAGGCAGCTGTATGTTGTTAGTGGCTCATGCATATATTTTTGTTCTAACAGGGCAACATCATCTCCACGCCTGCCATAAAGGGTACAATTCTTCCTGGGATTACAAGAAAAAGCGTCATCGAGCTTGGTCGCAGTTGTGGCTATCAGGTGATTTAGCTTTAATTTAAATGATTTTAAAAGCGTGTCTTTCATGATTCATATAAATTATTAGTGAATTCTGACTTTTGTGCTGATATCTATGTACAAAAAAGAATTATACTAGATGCCATATATTGTACAAAAGTTGTGCTTTTGAATTTTGAGGATAAGCTAATTGCCATAAATTTCGATTCTGCAATCTTCTAATTTTAATATTTGCATATGATAATTAGGTTGAAGAGCGTCAAGTACCTGTTGATGAACTAGTACATGCAGATGAAATCTTCTGCACTGGAACTGCGGTGGTTGTTGCTCCTGTTGGGAGTATTACATATAATCAACAGAGGTCTGTATCTAACATCTTTAGCTGATGTCATTTAAAGACAATTTCTGATATTTTTCCTTAATGAATCTTAAAGCAAGTGTGTAAATCACTATCCAAATTTAATTATGTTGGGTTTTTCTCCATAAGAAAGATGACCCATAGAAGTTCTACTTGTCTACAAAGTAGACGTTATGGATGTTACAAATTCTATAGAGTGGTTATTTCACTTGTCTACTTCGTTGAGTTAAAACGAACTCTAGTCTTAAAAAAAAGAGAGGTGTACTTTTCTCCAACAGCGACTCCTACACAATCCTCATCAAAGTAAGGATCGGTGGTTCATCCATGGTCAAATCTGGCTCAAATTTGGTCAACATGTTCGTCATTCATTGTTCTTTGATTTGAACGGTTAGATTAAGGATTAGTACAAAGGAGCACTAGTTTTGAGGTAGGTTTTCGTGGCTCAAGTCGTAGTAGTTATAGCCATGTACAACATTACTAGAAGGCTTGTTTGAGTGGTGAAACGACTTCAGTTTTGGTTAAAACTTTGTCAAGTTGTAGGGGAAACGTGAATCTTCATTCCTACCAAAACTCATGTTATTTGGTACTGTGTGGAAGAAGCAACGATTGAAAACTCAGAGTAACTATATTAGTAACTCTAGTACTTCTTATTGTATTGTACTTTGAGTTGGTACTTTGTTGATGAATGTTGTGTTTGGGTGTGGATTGTTCTGGTCCTGCGGTTTTTACTCCTCACAATAAGGAGGTTTTCGACGTAAATCCTTGTGTGCTTACTTTTTTTCCTAGTCAATCACCATAAGGAGAAGGACAGAGGGTGTCTCCATCACAACAAAAGTAGTATTAGAGTAATTGGTTATTTGAAATAATTGCCTTGTGGTGAACATAGAAGTAAATACAAGTAGAATGATTTTCCTAAAAGGTATAAACTATCAAGTTTGAAAGGAGAAGATGGAAGACCTTCTCTATATCAAAGAGTACTACAAACCAGTATTTAATACTGAGAAGTCGGAGGACGTGTCTGAGGATGAGTGGAGAGTACTTCATTACGAAGCATGTGGGTTCATTTGGTAGTGAGTGGATGATAATGTGCTGAATTATATTAGTAATGAGACACATGCTCGTACCTTGTGGTAGAAACTTGAGGAGTTGTATGCTTGGAAGGAAGGAACAAACAAGATAAACTTGATCAAGCAGTTAATGCATTTGAGGTACAGAGATAACACTCTAATGACTAATCATGTAAACTCATTCTAAGGAATCATTAATTAGCTATCAGTGATGGGCATCACATTTGATGATGAGGTTAGAGCCTTGTTATTCCTTGGTTCCCTACTGAATACTTGGGAGACTTTAAAGGTAACTTTATGCAACTTAGCTCCAAATAGTGTTGTCACTTAGAATTATTGTGAAGACCAAGGTGATGATTGAAAAAATTAGAAGGATTGTTGAAGGTTCCTCCTTATAGTCTAATGTACTTGTTACCGAGACACGTGGGAGAAGTCATAACAGAGGTTCGAAGTGTTTCAGTAAGATTAGGAGCAAGTTAAAAGACAAGCATGTAAATGTGGAGTGCTATCATTGCCACGAGAAGGGACACATAAAGAAATTCTATCGAAAGTTGAAACGGGAGAACAAGAAAAAGAAGAAATCACAGATATATGATAGCAATAGTGATGGTGATGTTGGGAGGATTGCCACTACCACTAAGAAATTAATCATTGTTTGTGATGATGATGTAGTTAACTTGGTAGGTGATGATGAAACAATTTGAGTGCCAGATAGTGGTGTTGCGATTCATGCTACATCTTGCAGGGATCTCTTCACCTCTTATACTCCAAGTGATTTTAGTGTTGTGAAGATGGAAAATAATGATAGAGGAAAAATCATTGGCAAGGGAGATGTACAACTGGAGACCACAAATGGCACTAGGTTGATTCTCAAGGCTATTGGGCAAATTGTAGATTTGAGGCTCAACATAATTTCAATTGGGAAGCTTGATAATAAAAGGTATTTGAGCAATTTTGGAGGTGAAAAGTACAAACTCACCAAGAGTAACATGATAATAGTAAGAGATAAAAGGGTTTTTCATTTATACTACATTCATGCTAAACTCTCTACTGTTTCTGTTAATGCATTAGAGGATGAAGAACATAGTTTCCTATAACACAAGAGACTTAGCTACATGAGTGAGAAGGGGATGACACTGCTAATTAAGAAGAATCTCTTGTCAAAGATGAAGAGTGTTCACTTGAAGAAATGTACAGATTATTTGGCAGGGAAGTAGTACAGGGTTGCCTTCAAAGGTCAACTTCCTTCAAAGAAGTCAGAAGCACATGAATTGATACACTCATATGTGTATAGTCCAAGGAAGGTAATGTCACTTAGTGGTGCTAGAGACTTTGTTACATTTATTGATAATTTCTCTAGGAAAGTTTGAACTTATGTTTTGAAGTCCAAGGACCAAGCATTAGACAAATTTAAGGAGTTCCAAGCTTCAATTGAAAGATAGATTGGGAAGAAGGTGAAGCACATTTGCTCGGATAATGGAGGCAAGTATTGTGGTATGTTTGATGCATATTGCAAGCAACAAGGCATTAGATATCAAAAGATCCCTCCAAATACACTACAAGTGAATGGCGTTGCTGAGACGATGAATAAAATATTGGTAGAGAGAATGAGATGCTTGCTATCACATGTAAAGCTACTAAGGTTCTACTAGGGTGAAGCTTTGCTAACTTTGATACATATTGTTAGTCTCTTACCATGCTACACTTGTAAGAAGATGTTCTAAATAGAGTTTGGTATGACAATGATGTTTCCTATGACTACCTGAAAGTATTTGGGTGCAAAGCATTTGTTCATGTTCCTCATGATGAAAGGTCCAAATTTGATGCAAAGATATGACAATGTATATTCTTGGCTATGGATAGGATGAGTTTGGTTACAAGCTCTTTGATCCGATGGTAAAGAAAGTTGTTAGAAACCGTGATGTTGTATTTGTTGAAACTCAGACAATTAAGGACATTGATAGTGCACAGGTGGCAGTTCCTCAATAGCATGATGGTTTGATAGATATAGACCTGATTCTTACAATTCCAACTTCAAAGTAGGTTGAAGATGATATTGAAAATGAAAATCATGGTAACTTACATAATGATATAGGTACAGGTGATGAGGGTGCTCCCTAACAACATGAACAACAGATAGATGTTGATGTAAATGATCACGATCAATAGCCACAAGTACCAGTAATTTCACCATTAATTCTACTCAGAAGATCTACTAAAGATTGAAGGCCTTCTACTAAGTATTTTTCAGATGAGTATGTGGTGTTATTATCTGATGATTCTGAACCAGGAAGCTTTGCAAAATCAATGGAAGATGAGTACAAGTAGAAGTGAATGAGAGCCATGTAAGATGAGATGGTTTCCTTACATGAGAATCAAACATTTAAGTTAGTGAAGTTGACTAAAGGCAAAAGACTCTAAAGATTAAGTGGGTCTACAAAATTAAGCAAGAAGAGCACACATACATCCAAGATACAAGATTAGGTTAGTTGTGAAAGGATTCAACCAGAGGAAGGGGATTGACTTCAATGAGATTTTCTCTCTTGTTGTAAAGATAACATCCATTTGGGTGATTCTTGGCTTGACAGCAAGTCAGAACTTGGAAGTTAAGCAAATGGATGTAATGACAACCTTTGTTCATGGAAATTTGGAGGAAGAGATATGCATAGAGCAACCTAAAGGATTTGTTGAGAAAGGTAAAGAATACTATGTGTGCAAGTAGAAGAAAAGTCTTTATGGTCTAAAATAAACACTAAGACAATGGTACATGAAGTTTAACTCAATTATGAGAGAGCAAGGCTGCAAGAGCTGTAGCATAAACGATTGTGTATTCATTCAAAGTTTTTTTGTTGATAACTTTATTATTTTGTTGCTTTATGTTAATGATATTTTAATTGTTGGCAAGAATGCCTTTAGAATTGCAAAGTTGAAAAAAGAGTTGAGCAAGTCTTTTATCATGAAAGACTTGGGACTAGCAAAGAAAATTCTTGGAATAAGAATTGAGAGAGACAAAAGTTTTAATGAGTTGTTCCTATCATAGGAGAAGTGTATTGATAAAATACTTAAGAGATTTCACATGGATAATGCAAATACTATAAGTTCTCCACTTGCAGCTCATTTCAAGTTAAGCACTAAGCAATGTCCTTCTACAGATGAGAAAAAAAAAGAAATGGAGAAGGTTTCGTATGTCTCAACTGTGGGAAGCTTAATGTATACTATGGTGTACACAAGACCCGACGTTGCTCATCCAGTTAGTATAGTCAGTAGATTTCTATCAAATTCTGGAAGACAGCATTGGAAAGCAGTGAAATGGATCATGGGATATCTCTATGGTACCTTTAGCTTGAAGGTTTGCTTTGGAAGTGAAAAGCCCGTGTTAGTTGGTTATACAGATGTAAATATGGCAAGAGATGTTGATAGTAGAAAGTCCACTTCGGAATATTTGATCACTTATATTGGGGGAGCTATAGCATAATAGTTAATATTGCAAAAGTGTGTCGCATTGTCTACGAGAGAGGCTGAGTTTATTATAGCAATAGAAGCGTGCAACGAGCTATTATGGCTAAAAAAGTTGATTGGTGAGATCAACTTCAAGCAAGACAAATATGTGTTATTTTGTGACAACTAGATTGCTATTTACATGAATAAGTATTCAAGTTTTTACTCAATGTCAAAACACATTGATATTCGATACCATTGAATTCGAGATGTGTTAAATTCCAAGCTTAGAGTTTGCAAAAATTTATACTGATGATAATGAAGTTGATATGTTGACCAAGTCATTGATAAAGGAGAAGCTCGAGATATGCTACCAAATCATCGAAATGTTGAATCCCTCCATGTAGTCGAGAGGGAGAGTTTTCTGAGTTTCCCTCCACATGAAGGATAACCTATAGAAGTTCCACTTGTCCCTTGGATAACCCAAATGACAAAATGGACATTATGGTCGTTCCAAACTTTACGAATTCTACTTGTCCACAAAGTAGACATTACAAATGTTACGGACATTACAAGTTCTATAAAGTGGACATGCCACTTGTCCACTTTGTTGGGTTGAAACCAACTCTTAGTCTCAAAAAAAAAAAAAAAGAAGTGAAGAAAGACGAGAAGTGTAGTTTTCTTTTGCGGCAACTCCTGTGCAATCCTCATCAAAGTAACAATCGAAAGTTCATTTATGATCGGATCTAGTTCAAATTCGATCAGCATGTTTGTCACTTGTTGTTCTCCGATGGGAATGGTTGGATTGAGGATTGATACAGAGGAGCATTAGTTTCATGGTAAGTTTTCGCTGCTCAAGTCGTGACAATTACAGCTATGTACAACATGGATAGAAGGCTTGTTTAAGTGGTAAATTGTTTTTGATTTTGACGGAAACTTTGTCGACTTATAGGGGAGACATGAATCTTCATTCCTACCAAAACTCATGTTGTTTGGTATTATGTGGAAATAGCAGTGATTAGAAATCTAGAGCAGCTATGTTGGTAACTCTAGTACCTTTTATTGTATTATGCTTTGACTTGGTGCTTTATTGATGAATATTGTGTTTTCTTTAATAAATCACTAAAGAAGACCTTAATGTACTCATTATTGAAAATAGTGGAAGATTTTTTAGTTACCTGATTTTTTACTCGTCACATTAATGAAGTTTTTCATGTAAATCCTTGTGTTTCTGTGATTGTAAGTTTCCACTATGTACTTCTTTGTTTTTCTTCCTAATCGATCACCATATGAAGAAGAACAGAGGTTGTCTCCATCCTAACAAATGAGGATGCCATTAGAAATAAGGAGTCAATTATAATAGGTGTCTTGAATCAAAATATAATTCAATGCCAATCTCATCAACTTAGTACCTTTTGTTTGGGTTGACTGGCTTACTCTTTAGCAAGAATCACTCCCCGACTATCATCTTTTGTTGTCATTGCTATGCTGTTGTTATGTTTGGAAACTTGGATGTGTTGCAGTTTTTTTGCATTTGCAAGAACTTTCTAACTTGTATGCACAAGTGACAATGGCTCGTTGTCACAGTGATTTGGTGAACTTTAAACTCACCACAGGTCTCAGATACGAATCCTAGGACATTCACCTCTTATTATCTCAACCGTTAACAAAAAAAAAAAAACTTGTATGCGACGTGTCATAAGAGTATCATTGCATCAGAATTGCGACGTATACGATGGACTGATTGAGATTGTATTACTTCCCAGGTTTTTTATTGATTCTTTTTGTTTTTCTTCTTCGTCTTATTCAGGTTTGAGTACAAAACTGGAGAGGGCACGGTTGCTCGGAAGCTCTATGAGATGCTCACTGGGATCCAGAATGGTCTTCTGGAAGATAAGATGGGTTGGACTGTTGTCATTGACTGAGTTCCTGATTACATTGCAACTTTATGTCTTTTCGTCATTCGGTGCAATATATGTCCAATGCAAGTAGTTCCAAGTCTTAAAAAAAATGGCTAGTCTAAAACGTACATACAAATAGCGCTCCCTCAGAAATGTATAGTCCTATATCTATTAAGTTGTCTGTATATTTGTGCTGCATTCAGTAGAGCATAAGCTACTTGTATTCAATATTTTGCAAACAGAAGCATCATCTTCTGAAAGCACTCAATAAAACTGCATAAATTAATGGAGTTCATGGTACATTGGAGAATGCAGTTCATTTGTTTTTACCCGTCCAACTTCTGGTCATATATTTTTTTTTTGGGTAAAAGGTTTAATTGTATTTCATCAGCTATTAAAAGCACAGTAAGAAATACAGTGTATAATATTACACCGAAAGGAGACAGAGCCCCAAAAATAGAAGTTCCAAAATATTACACCACCAGCAGACAAAGCTGCCTGAAAGAAGACCTCAAAGGGCCTCGGGTGGCGCAGAGCCACTGCCGGAGTCAACAGGGGGCAGAGAATCGACTCCATGGGGCATGTGGTAGGGGGAGGGAAGAGGGAGGGAGTATGCAGCAGATGGCTGGGCAGCAACAACAGCAGAGGAG
>JAMKQA010253993.1:0-12099 GCA_024699735.1 Posidonia australis
TGTGCCAGGTAAGTGTGCTAGCTAAGTGTGCTAGGTAGGTGTGCTAGCTAAGTGCTCTCCCCTACTTGTCTGGATTTCTAATTGGGCTGCGGGCCTATTGCAAGCTTAGGGTTGGTCTGGCTAATGGGATTCAAGGGTCAGCTACATCCAAAGCATCATCTGGAAAATTATCAATGAGTCACTTCAAAATCAAGGTGTCTACACTAAACTATTTTATTTTGTATTCAAATTAGTAATATTAAACTGTTCTGTAATACATAACTATTCTGGAAACTGAAAAATCATTATTATTTTAGTAATATTGATCAATGAAATATTTTTAACCAAATGTGATGGTAGTTATGAAGTTATTTTCAATTCAATTTGGTAATACTGAATTAAAAATCAACATTTAATAACACTAAACATTCAGTGATACAAAATTAATTTTTATTCAGTTCAGTAATACGAAACTATTTTTTATTCAATTCAGTAATACTAAACTGAAAAATAAAATTATTGGCGCCGACACACCTCCCTCCCTATGCTGACCCCCCTCCCTATGCCAAACACTGCATATTAGATCATGTGACATGAAGCAACCATAGATCAGATCATATTATCTTTGTTTGTTCGTGTGTTTGTTGTGTGGTTTTGGTAGTGAAGATTTACATCCCCTTCTGCCTCGAGCAACAACTGCCCACTGTTGTCTCTCCTCGCCAATGTAGATCTAGATCCCCCTCCTATTGTCAGAGCAACCATTGCCCACCTCCCCCATGAAAACACACTACTATCTCTCCTCTACACTACCCCCTCCTCCCACTTCCCCTACATAGATCCATTGTCGCTGTATCAAGTCCGATGCCCACGAAACCCCCAGAGTCAATCTGAAATGTGTTGATCCCCATCTCCTGCTGCTATGAAATTATTTTCAATTCAGTTCAGTAATATTAAATTAAAAATCAATATTTAATAACATTAAACATTCATTGATACAAAATTATTTTTTATTCAATTTACTAATACTAAATTGAAAATTAAAATTATTTTTTATTCAAATCAATAACTACCACACTTAAATGTAATTAAATAAAAATTAAAAAAAATTCCCTCCAAAAAAGAAACCAATAGTGGTATTACTTCAAAATAGTTGGCTTTAATAAACACCATCAGATCAATATCTAATGATTATATTGTATCTTCCCTCAAAATAGTTAATTTAAGGAAAGATGCAACTCATTTGGCCTCTCATATATATATAGAGTACATATCTATTGGATGCACCTTCAAATCTCAAAACTACTTTTGTCTCCAAGAAAAATTGGTTTCTAGTTTTGTTTTTTGCAATTAAAAAATTAAACAGTATTTAAACCACTGTTCCCCCTCTTTCCTTCTCAAACCCTAAATTAGTCCTCCATCCCCGCACCCACCTCCCTACGCCACCCCCTACCTTCGTCAACTCGCCTCCTTGCACCAACCCACACATTGACACATCCCCCCACCCTATGTTGGCTCCCCTTCCCTACGCTGACCCCCCCTCCGTATGGCAACCACTACACCTCCCTCCCTATGCTGACGTGCAGGCCAACATGGGGCCAATTTTCTGATAGAGTCCAACCTTAATTAGTATATGTAGGGCCCTACTTACAGGCTGTTAGATTTGGATCTTGTGGTTTTTAAAAAGTACATTAATTTAATAATTTGTTTTAGATTTTAGTGGCTTAATTGGAATCTTTCTCACGTTTCAAGCAACAAATATCCAAAGTAGTTATTTCTTTCTCTATTTAT
The DNA here is from genome assembly GCA_024699735.1 of Posidonia australis. NCBI lineage: Eukaryota > Viridiplantae > Streptophyta > Magnoliopsida > Alismatales > Posidoniaceae > Posidonia > Posidonia australis. The sequence goes on from JAMKQA010253993.1 coordinate 1,768, forward strand.
AGATTCAATTTATTTAATTGTGCTCCAATCACAAGAGTTAGTACACTACAAGAGAAACAGGATTTTGCGAGAACATTATTCCTTGCAAAGTCCTCACGGATTCCTCGCTACGTCTTCGTTATAAACTTTAACGATTACTTAATGAGGACTAATTATCCTCAGAGTTAAATAACTTGTTAAATCATTTTCGTGAGGACATTTTCTCGCAATGTACTCGTTTAATATTAGCGAGGACATTACCAGGAATTATTTCCTCGTAATGTCCTTGCTCTATCCTCGTGGTATCTTCAGCAAATGCTCGCTAAATATCATGAGATTATATCATTGTTCCAGTTTTAGCAAGGTAATTGTAAGGATATGGCAAAAAATGCCCTCGCGATTGCCTCACTAAGTGCTCATGAAATAAAACGAAAGGTATTATTTTTGCAAGGATACAGCGACAAAATGTCTACACTATGTCCTCACTAATACAAGGCAGTAAAAAAAATAAAACAATACTTTGCAAAATTGAACCTACTAAAATTTAGATTCATATACCTGATAAAATGACATTCAAATACATTCACAAGTATATTAAATTACACATATACAAATTTTATAAAAAAAAAAGTTTCAATTAATCATACAACATAAGATTTTACACATCAAAAGTTTTTTCAAACAAGTAGCTAATACAATACTAAAATGTCTTAACACAAGTCACTAGATATAATACAAGTCAAAATGATATTTTACATATCACTTTCTTCTAGAACCAACTTGCTTTCCTTTACCTTTTGAAGATGTTGTATGGATGGAGCGACGACAACGTGTATACTCCTCATAATCCTCATCATCATCACTTGCCAAATCAACTTCCTACTCATTCTCATATCTTCTGATTATAAAAAACAAACTTAAAATATGTTATAATAGACAATGATTAAAATATAATATTGAATTCAACATGACAATTTATGTATATCAAAAAGTTTAAAACTAAATAAAACTTTACCTTACAAGTCAATCCTCCAAACAATGTATTTTATTCCTTATTTCTAAGCGTATGTCGGCTCTAAAATCCTCTAATGTAATTGCCATCTGTGACAACTGAGAACTAAAGTATTTCAAATCAAATGTAGCAGAAGTCTGACACCTAGGACAATACTGCCCAGTAGAAGCCGCAGAAGAATCAATAGTCGTATCTTCTACGTAGTATGGATCCAAACTACCCAAGCATTGCTTTCTAGATGAACTACCAACGTTCCTTTCCATTGAAACTTGCTTCCAAAGTTTCTTGTCAAATGCTGGGTATTCATCGACATTATCGTCTCCATATTTTTCTTGATACAAGAAGGTATACCTATCCTGTATAAATAAACATAAGAAGTTAGTTAAAGATAATATAAAGTATAAGTGTATATTATTAAAATAACTTTAATTATAACCATTATTACTTACAAGTACATTCTTCGCACTTTAAGTTGACTAAACATGCTCTGACCCACTAATGTAGTTTACAGCCCACCATTCCCTGCATAGTTTAGTGGCCTGTAACAATTAAGACACAAACTTTATTAATTTTTTTCTCAATTACTACATAAATATTCATGAATATTTATGCTTGAATATTAATTATTTGTGTGTTTTTTAGCTTTGTTTGACCATTTTATGTTCTATAATTTGTCATTCTAGGATAAATTATAGTTTATCTTCCTCAACTATTCGAGTTTTTCAGTTTGGTATCTTAAATTTAACAGAAAAATAATGGAATGTAAGCACTTAATTCTAATTCTTCTATTTGCATGCCAACCAATGACATTTTAACAGAAAAAGCATTACAACTGCCATTTCAAGAGAAATTATCAGGAACGAAATTATCAGGAACCTCATCATGATATGTATAGAAATAATAAGATAGTGCAAAGGAATAAATTTGTTAATGTCTTTCTCCATCAAATATCCTTCATAAGGTAGGTTGACAAGTGTCATGTTGCTGCTGCAAGAGGCGATATCACATAACTAAAGCAAGAGAGACATTGTATATGTGAATAGAGAAAGGAAAAAAATCAAGTAAAGGTTGACTAGCTCAAGACACTCATGCCAAAAGGAACTCGGATTAGATATTGCTGTCCCTAGGTTCAATAACCAAGTTCATTGCACCATCCGTGGTGGTATCTATTCCATTCAATAAGGGTGAAAAATCAAAAATGCAAGTCTGGAGATGATCGTGCACAACGTTTAATACACCACTGAACTAGAGTTAAATGGAGAGGCCAGGATGCCATTGAACTGGTAATGCTTTAGAATATCAATAAAGTCTAGGATTGAACTAATGAGATTTATTTGCAACAATGTCATATCTTAATCTTAAAAATCATTTACCAATACATTGATTGATACTCATCAAATTGCCTATAAAAGTAAGTTAGCATTTAGAACCACTTGTAGGGGCTTGAGATTGTGGGAATCTAGTTTTCATGAGCGGTTTCAAAGACTGAACCAGATATTAAATTCAAGCAGAAGCGGCAGATGGAGTTGTTGGTAAACTGATAAAAGCCAGCTTTTGGGAGGACTGATAAAAGCCAGTTTCTGGGAGGAGCCAGAGATCTTTCAAGAACTCTTTCATTCTGGAAGTTTTCCAAACAGTGCATACAACATGGATTGAGATGACCATACACTGTAATATTAATTTGTTATTTACATTGTACTTATTGCCAACTATTATATTAATACCAAGACCATATTACACAATTGCACTACCTACCATCTTCAATTAGCCTTTTTCATGAGTCGCGGGGCATAATTATCTTGTCACCACGACCAGACAGTACCAAAAGGAAGGAACAAGCTTAATAAGAAAGTGTGAATAAGAAGCTAAATCAGAAAGCAAAAGAGTGAATCCTTAAGTGCTTATTTGGTTGTGGCTGACAATGGTTAGCAATGAGAATCGCATTCGGAACTGGAATTGGTATAATATATTTCCATATTTTGTCTTCCATTTTAGCAAATATGATAAGTATGTAATTTATGTCCTTGGTGGTAATATGGGAAGATAAATTTTCTAGATGCCATGTCCTTTTCACATTAGCACATATAAAAGAACATAACATGAATCCATTGCACTATAGTTGCAATCAAACGTAGGAAAGGGAACTCAATTATGGCATGCTGCAATCAAAACCTTGACTGCCCTAATTGCCGCACACAAATAACCCACTCAAGTTTAATTTGTTTATATCATATGGAGTTCTAGGTAGTTGGACATTACCCTTCACTGAGTCAAGACGACATCACAGATTTTAAGTACTGGATTAATGTACATGAGTACTTGCGAGTGGCCTATTTCATCCGGGACACAAAAGGCATGGAAAGATCTGACTTGTTATTCATAGGAAATGTTGGGTTTAAGAGAAGAAGTCTCCTTTTCAAAATTATACAAGGGAACTTACCTGGTTGGACATTGTCTACTTGACAGAAATATGGTGTACATAAATCAGGCCAGCTTGGAACTCTTTTGCTGGATTTCAGAACATAAATCTGACTTGTTCAGTTTTCAAGACAGGAAGTGCATGTATGAATATATGACCCTTTAAAGTCATTCTTATTTATTAAATTAATAAACATTAAACACTCAAGCAACTGATGTGTGGATGTTTGTATTAAGGGTTATTTGCATGTATACCTTGGAAATAATGAAAATTCTAGGTATATATCCTTGTGTTTTAACAAATAATTGGTATACTCTTGTATTTTTTTTATCTGTTAGCATAATACCTCTATCATTATTTAAGAGGTATCTTTTATATATTCAACAGTCAAGTTATAATAAAATGACTATTTTTTTATTTAATTTTAACCTTCAAAATTTTACCCAATAGAGATACATAAAATGACTATTTTATGACTATTTTAACAGATCCAAAACTCAATAGAGATACATAAAATGATTAGACTTGATATTCGCAATAGTTTGTTTGCAATAGTAAACTAATACGATCTAGGTACAATTACAAATAATATAAAAATAATTTCTAAAGTAAATTAATATAAAATATCATTACCAACTCAACTCGAAGATTGTTGTGGCTTCTTAATTCGTTTGTAGAATGAATTTCTTGCTTTCCATGATTTCACTTCTCAACCGTGGACCTTTTTTAGAACTCTGCGTTTGTGGAAGAAAAATCACAAAGTCTATTTCACCTAGATTTAACATTAATCAATAATATATATGTTAATCCTCACATATACAATAATAAAAACATCTGAAATTTAATATAAATAATAATTACCTCTCTAGTGTACACCAATATGAAAGAAATGCCTTAGCTGCCTGATAATCATCGTGAGGCTCAGAATATTCTGCCAATGCATCTATTCGTACCCTATAATAGATATCATTCATCTTTTTTTAATTAATTTTGTAAAAGATACACGATAATCCTCCTTGGTATATCCAGGTGAAAGTGTAAACTTACTCTGTATAAATCCAACATCATTGTCAATTTAACATACTAATTGTTTAACTTATAGATAGAATAAAAAAAATAATTACTAATAGTACATCAAACATTCTTTCCTTCTCATCTAGATACAAATGTGGCCACCGATACTCGATGGTTGATGCATAAGATCTAAAAATGTTTGTGATCTCTGATGAGATCCCATGACTTCTCTTGAAGTTACTACAAATAAATCAAGTTAGGTACAGAAAAAAAGTATTCCATGTTGACTAACACCAAATTAAAATAAAAGTTATCCGTCTAAGTCAAGCTCTAGAAGAGGTCGTGGTCCTTGAGAAACTTGAGCGTATCCTCCTTGTTGTTGTTGTTGTTCTTGTTATTTATCAATAAAATTAAATATTTGTCAATAATTATATTTAATTTAAGGACTTAAAAAATATAATTTCATTATATTATTTACCTGTTGCAGCTGAACAAGGAGGCAACATTGCTTGGACATGGCGTGCAGCACTACTCTGTGGAGTAGTACTGTGCCTAAACATAGGAGGAGCGGTGGGAGAGGGAAATAACGAAGCACCTTCTGAGATACACGTGTCTTTGAGTCACTTTTGTAACGGAGCTCATGATATTCTAGATACTCCAATTTATCTTTGTGTTCCTTGTAGTACAAAATATAATGTTTTGAGCAAGCATCAATCTTCACCTCTGTCAACCCTATTTTTCTTATCATCTTCTTCGTCTCGTAGTAGTTCTTTGGCAATTTATGATTTTCTGGTAACATTTTCTTAATTTTACCTATCATAGCATCAAAACAATTATCTGTCATGTTGTAGTCGATCTTTAAAGTTAATAACTCAGACACTGCCGATAACTTTGTGTAATTCTTGCAACCTGACCACAATGGCTCCTCTGCCTTTCTTAACAATTCATAAAACTCTTGAGATTCCCCATGTGGCTCTTCATCAGCAGACGTATAAAAATCGAGACCTGCCACGTCCATCACCATGTCCATAATGGGATCTGTACTAACAGGAACAACTTTCTCATAACTTTGAAAGGCCTCTCCATGTTTAAACCAACACTTGTAGTTATCTACAAATACTTTCTTACATAAATGTATTTCAACATCCCTTCTCGATTGTTTTTTCAATAGTGCACATTTTTTACAAGGACATATAATCCTTTCATTCCTTTCTACAATATCCGAACCTTAACTATATGTAAATTCCACAAATTCCTGAATCTCATGTAGAAAACTCATACACACTTTTCCATCTACAACTCGTGTATACATTCAATCACAATGAGAAGACATTTCTTTATACAAAAGAAAGAAATGATAAGATGTCTCGATTGAAAAAAAAATGAAAAAATCAAGAAACAAGTGTAAATTAAGATGATGTTGCCTTGATAAATGTACTTTTTGATAGAATAAACAAGAAACTCATGTGAAAAAGAAACTACAATCTCAGTAAAAAAAACATGAGCGTAGAGGCTCGCATTGTGTTGCAAGGCTTGGAACAGTTGGTAAAATTACAGAACTTTAACCCACTATAATAAGTTGGTGAAAACAATATCTATTTTGAGAAATGGAATTCTCAAGCAAAGATTACCTACGATGGATAATAAGTCGATATTTGATACATACTACTAGCAAATTCCCATACCATGGATGGAACGTTAGTTTCATGCAGAAATATTTGAACTTCGCTTCAAAGATAGACCCTCATGTCCTTGTACATGAGTAAAATTATATTCAATATATGAACTAGTGAATGTAACTTTCATTGAACTCAACATCATTAGCCTAAGAAGTACAAGGAAGACCAAAATATCAGAGAAATATTATTCTAGTAATAGCATTATGCATGCAATAAATACAGCAGTGACAAGAAAATGCCTTGTGCCACTATATGGGATAAACAATAATCTTTCATCTTCATTTATCTCTGCCAAAATTTATTTACTCATTAAACTTTACTGATGAAACTAAACAGGAAAGACCATCTTTCCAGCCTTTCTCGTTGAGAAGTTGATTCAGAAGAAGAATAGAACAATGGTGGGCAGCATACCGGTAGGTGCCAAGTTGGACCAGAAGAGTAGGAAGGCCAGCAAGCTGGAGAAACCGGTGAACTTCCACATGGGGGATGACCCAAAGCTCACATCCATGGGAGAATGTCCTGGATAGAAGCTCTGAAAGCCACACAAAAGAAATGGTAGTGGAGAACAGAGAGAGGAGAGGAAGGTGACAGAGTTAATAGAAGCCACACAGAAGACTTTTTCTCCTTTGTTTTGTTCTTCTCCTTTTGGCTTTTGCTACCCTTTAGAGTTAATAGATTCTACTAAAGTACCCATACAAGTCAATGGAAGTACTCAGAAACGCAACCATTTTATATTTCCTACTTCCTTCCCCTGAAAAGGGAAATGGCCAGAAAATTACTACAAATTACAATCATGTCACTACTTACTTTCTCTTTCTCTTCTCTCATCATCAACAATAATCAACATGCATATTTTTACTCGCCACACGTGGTTGGGAGAATTTTCTCGGATTCGAATCCTAAGACATACATGAGAATTACCGTTTACAAAAATAAACATGTATATTTTTAGTAGTATAAATCTATTTATTTTTAAGACCTGAATGTTAGCTAATGTTATTTTGGTTATATTTTTCTTTTGTAGGAACTTGGGATTCTGTTGCAAGATTTCCATCATTGCAACAAATTAGAAATTCTGATCTGGTATACTAAGATACTAATGATTCGAAAATAAAATTGCAAAGTAGTATTGAATTTAAACTTATAGAATGTGCAAATATTTATAAGTATGATGTTCAACTCATACGTAGCAAAGAAAGGTTATCCAGTGAACAAAAGGAAGAACCAAGTATAGTTTCAGTAGATTGAAGTCAATAGATGGAAATGAAAAAGACTTGACGACTATGGAACCCAATCATTTATAAATGCGTGCAGGAAGCTCCGTGAAATTTGTTGCCAAACTCAAGTATATCTTATATTTTTCTGCCAAGCAAAAATAGTATCTAGATGAATTTGTGTACATATAGATAACATAAGCAAAGACCATCCTTACACATGACATGACTAAGACCAGCCTACAGTGAACATGGAAGATAACATAAGCAAAGAAGTGAACTCGAGAAAATGATTCACTAATAAATCTTTTGGAAGTCTACAAGAACTTGATTTATAGTGCTCTATTTCTATAAAATGTGAACTTTAATAAAATATAAGATCCATTTGCAGCAACTAACAGTGGAAGATTCTCGAAAGTAAGCACATTAGTGCATTACATGGTAAGCTTGTAAGATAAGGAACAAAATTGTCATGCAAATTCTAAAGGACACAACTCAACTACCCACGCTGCTCTTCAAGTGCATGGACAAACAGAATATACAAATTCTTCATCTAGAACGTTAAAAATTGAAGGTAATTCTCCATATCTTGTCGATGTAGGGGAAATAAGGGAAAGCAGTCCATTTTTCTTCATAGAGTTTGTGTTATGTTACCTAATACGAGAGGAGTTGAAGCGCGGATGAATCCGACAACACGTAGTACGAGGAGGAGGATGCACTGTCAAGGTGGCGTTACGAAGGTAGTGTAGAAGGTCAGAGTATCGTTGAGGAGGCGGAGGAGGACGAGTGATGGACGAGAAAGAGAGGCGAAGGAGAGACGGATGAGTGAGGTGGAGGACGACGACGACGACGATGTCGGAGGACGTACCGTCGAGGAAGCGCTGCGGAGGTGGTGTAGAAGGTTGGAGCACCATCCAGGAGGCTAAGGAGGATAAGTGACGGACGAGGAGGAGAGGCAGACGAGTGAATTTAGGGTAAGAAAGAAAAGGACAAAACGACCCATGTCAGGATATTTTATATCTGATTTGGTGAGGACTTTAACGAAGACATTTCCTCGCTATACGCTCATTAAATAAAAAACGATGACATTGTAAGAAAAAAATCTTCATAAAAAACTCACTACAGTATTACGAGGTAATTTTCTCGTAAAATCTCCACTATATGTCCTCGTTATATTTTTACGAGGACATTTTCTCGCTAAGTCTTCGCTTTTTGTTCTCGCAGAATCCAGATTTTTTAGTAGTTGTATGGTAGTTTCAAAAAAACACAATCGTTTTATTAATTTTAAAAAAAAAAACTTTTTTCATAACTACGTTTGAAGGAAATTACGTATCTACAAGTTGTTGATGTTATCCTCTCTTTCATCTCACAAATGCACTTTTCCATACTTACATCAAAGTGGTCTCCGGCGATACGAAAGTGGAAGTGGCGTCTGTAAATACGTTGGAGAGGTATGTTTATTTTTCTGGTTAATCTGTTGCTAAATAGATTCTTCTCATTTTCGCAGTGTATTCTTCAAGGACGAATGTTTTGGAAATTTTTGCATTCACCTTGATAAAGGAAATTAAGTATTTGTTTGGTGTGAAGGAATATTTGGAGATTTTTATTTGTCATGTATCTTCTTCTTTTTTTCCTATGAGTTGCTTCAAAAGAAGGAATTGTTGAAGAAGTATTTTTAATCGATTGTTGACAATTTTGTATGTTTCATTTTAAGAACAACATCAAAGGTAACTGCAACAACAAAGAGTAAGAAGATCATTCTCGAGTTTGATGATATTTTTAAATTGTATTACTACATATATTTATTGATAACTAGTTGATATTAAATTCATTCATAATTTGCATTACGTTAATTTGAAAATATAAGTAATTGAATGTGGTCTATATTTGTTTCATCTGAACAATGAAATATGGTATTGTTTTATACTTATTTTCAATAGTTATGGACTTATACATAATAGTAGAATGCATTTAATTGTTTTAGTATATACTGAATATTTTAAGACACTAACAACAAATTCGTATGTGTTTTTTACTAAAAATGATAATATACACACTCTCTTATTTCTATGTGAAATGAGTGAAAAAAACTTTTTAGATAAATACAACAATAATCCATTGTCTTGTTAAGATTGGAAGATAATTTTTGTTGTTGATTACCCTCAACGGGATCTAGATAATAATGATTTACGAAACTTTTGTAATAAAAGCATGTGAAATTCATATGCACAGGCAAAAGTTTAACTTTACATTCAACATCACATCACTTTAATATTACAAATTCAAATATAGTTACATAAAACCATTTTGAGACATGAGTACTGTTAGGGATTCAGATCATACACAAACCAATCAACACAAGAACACTAAGTATTTACGTGGTTCGACAATGCCTACTCCACGGGCAGAGAAAGAGAGGAGGTGTGTTTTACTATGAGAAAGTGTGGAAGAAGATGATACAAGTGATTAGGGTTCTTAGGTATTTATAGAAGACCCTAAGAGACCTTAATCACCCAAAGGGCAAAATGGTAAATACCCTTTTACAAGTCAATTCTAACAAATCTCCACCTTGACTTGGAAAAGCAAACCTGAAATAGGTACAAGTCAAAGATAGGATAAGTAACAACAGCAGCTCACTTCAAACTCTCTTCGAAGCAATGTCCTAATTCTGAAGATGAATCAGAGTATATGTCTCAGATTCCCTATTCTAGTGCTGTTGAGAGTCTTATGTATGCTATGATATGTACTCGTCCAGATATTTCTTATGCTGTCAGTGTTGTTAGTAGGTTTATGGCTAATCCAGGAAAGGAACATTGGCGAGCTATTAAGTGGATATTACGATATCTACAGGGTACTGTTGGACTCTCCTTACCGTTTGGGAGAAGCAGAAATGACTTGACAGGTTATGTTGACGCAGATTATGGTGGAGATCGTGATTGCAGAAGATCTATGACAGGTTATATCTTCACTGTTGGCAAGTGTGCAATCAGTTGGAAAGCGTCTCTACAGCATTCA
>JAMKQA010253994.1:0-10829 GCA_024699735.1 Posidonia australis
AAGCACAGTGGATTCAATTAGGTTTGGCACGTGTAGAAGGGAAGAACAGAGACCAAAATCGCAATCCACACAAACAACAAAGGTTTTACGTGGTTCCCGAAATTTGGGTACGTCCACGGGTGTCTCTCCTTGGCTGCTTACTAACTTCAAATGGTGGAGTACAAAGAGAGGAGGAAGGAGGAACAACGAGATGGCCGTCCCTAGGGCTTGCAAAGCCTCCACACAAAATCCTCCTGTTGTCTCATAAAAGAGCCAACCCTAATAAGAGCATTGGATGGCCTTATATAGTGGCTAATCATCCATGACAAAAATGCCCTTATACAAATAGAATATTCAAGACACATTCACATGTTTATATTAATCCTCATCATTTAAGATACTAATTGGTTTAACCTAAAAATAAAATAAATCACTATAATGAACCAAACTAATCAAAAAATAACCTATAATACTTCAATTAATTTTATATTAACTTATATATATTACTAGATTTAACCCAATAGTTGTAACTCAATAATAGCTTATGCAGGCCATGGGACACCAGTGTAGCAGAAGGATGAACAATACCATAAGGCAATTTGATAAAACATACAGTGCAACGTGAGATGGCCTTGTCAGCATATAATAAAGGACAATGAAGATTTTAATCAGACTATGTTTTGATAATGGCATGCCAGTATTCTGTTACGTTTATAGATGGTCTTGAGGGTCCCCTTCTGCATCCTAAAGTATTTGTCAAGAATGGGTCATTGAGGCATTATAAAAAGGTGAGTCTCAACGGTCTCTTGCCGACAGTTTCTTCGGCCATGGCCTCTTTCATGGCCAACGTCGTTAACCAGAAAGAACAAAAAGAGCAAAATGGAAAGGAAGAAAGAGAACCAAAGAACTGTCTTGATGGAACCAGAAGTAGATAGCTCATTCACTTTTAAACGTGATTCAAATATAAATTATAAATGTTACAGGATATCAGTTTGATGGGATTTGAGAGCCACAAGCAACTGCCCGACTTTTAAGTAGTGCTCAAATGCACTACCCGACTTTTCCTTCTTTTCTAGCTTTTTTGAAGTACGTATATTGTGCCGAGGATTAACAACAGACCACCGAAGCAACAATCAGAGATTTATTGGTCCTTTCTGTAAAAAGGCATTAGGAGAGATGATTAGAGCTCAATTGCGAAAACATGGAGAAAATCATTCGTTCAATACAAAGATTTCAGTGTCGACATGGAGCTGGAGTTCCATAAGTCAGCTGATGACAGGCAACTGCAATGCTCTTTCTATCCACATATTTCATCTTATGCACCTTAGCTCATCTGCTCTCCAATTAGATCAAGACCCACAAGGAGAAATGACACCCCCTGGAAGAGCAAGAAATAGAAGTGAATTCCCTGGGCTGACAACAAACTCCGGAGTGCCGCAGTTAAGAGCAGCAGAGCTAGGGCGAGTTCTTTCTTGAAGATCTTGTTGCTCTTCTTTACGGGAGAAGTTTTTTTTCCTTGCTTCAATTTATTCAGCTCAATGAGTTCACTATGAGCAGCACCTCTATGGAGCTGTTGTGGGCTTGAAGTCATTGTTTCCCTCTCTGCTACCGTAAGCAAGTCTGATTCTGATGACCTGCCTGCTTTCTTTGTAACTATCCATTCGTATGAACTCCCCAACTGAAACAATCCAGAAACCATGGCATTGAACTTGGTCACAGACATTGTGTTCTCAAAGAGAAGATAAGGAACAATGAAAGGAAAGGATCCTGGTGCAGGAAGAATGTTGAGGAATGACATGAAGACTGGGACGTAACAGATCACCCAAACAGGTAATTCGGCCTCGGGAACAAACATGGTTAAAGGAAGAATAATGCAAAACAGGGTGAATGAATAGAATGGAAGGATCAACTTTCTCAAGAGAAAAAATAGTAGTATTAAATTTGCTTTCTTCCACACTGGTATCTGCAACACAACATGAAGGATTTCTTGTAAGCCCACATTGAAAAGATAGGGCCGCTAGTCATACTTTGGAAATTATGACAAACCTTTGAAGTTATAATAGCAGGAAGGCATAATCGGAAGAGTTGCATTGGACCTGAGTGCCATCTATGTTGTTGTTTCCGATAAGCTTCATAGGACTCAGGAACTTCACAAAGCACCTGATGTAACAGTAGAGGATGGTATAAATTTACGATAATTTTAATGCTACTCTAGAAATTTTAAGAATACCTTAACATCATTTAGGAAAATGAACTTCCATCCATTGAGATGAGCACGAACAGCAATGTCCATGTCCTCTACGGTTGTTCTCTCTAGCCACCCTCCAGAATCTTCTAGAGCTTTGATCCTCCAAACACCCGCTGTCCCATTAAAACCAAAGAAGTTCAAGAATACACCATTGACTTGCTGCTCGACCGCAAAGTGAAAGCATAAGTTGATGTTTTGAAGACGCGTTAACAAATTCTCATCCTTGTTCACGAAACTCCAGCAAGCCTGAACTAAACCAAGTTCAGGATTGTCCTGTAAATATGGAAGTAACAAAATTGTAAACAGAACAATGTGCAACAAGGTTAAAATAATCACAAAAATTTTGGCTTTAGTATGGTTACCTTGAAATGTGGAACTGTCTGCTTGAGAAAATCGGGATTTGGCTGGAAATCAGCATCAAATATAGCCACAAACTCATATTCCCTGATATAGTCACAGCTCATGGCAGAACTTAGATTCCCAGCTTTATAACCAGTCCTAATTAGGCGATGCTGATAAACAATGTTGACTCCCCATTGACTCCACTTGGAAACCTCTGCTTTGATTAAGAGCTGGATGCTCTCATCATCAGAGTCATCAAGAACTTGAATCAATAAATGATCTCTGGGCCAATCAAGCTGGCTTGCAGCAGAAATGGATTGCTTGTATACCTGGTATTTAATGACAGTTCTATTTCAGAGTGATATGATGAATTAAACATCGGAAAATAGTTCCAAGCAATATTTCAGAATTTCAACTTGGCAGTCTATCATGCAATTTATTCCCACGATTTATAGACAGAACTTGGGAGTGCTGGATATGATATAACAGTAGAAAATGACATCGCATTACATATTGCACGCATCAAATTATACAGCAGAAGATAGATTAAACATGGAAACAATGACTTGAGTAATTTACCTCCCTCTCATTGCACATAGGAATCTGAACAAGAACCATAGGATACTCATAAGCTGAACCATCCACATTATCTGTTTTGAAAAAATTAGCTTCAATCTTAGGCTTGATCTTCCTAAACTTGATCCAAAAAAACCCAAGACACAGAACCAACCGATCCAGTGATTGTATAACAAAAAGAACAACACAAAAGCTTGACAAAATCTGAATGGGATAGGCAATGTAGTTAGCTCGGAACGATAGCCATGAGAGATAAGCTGTGTGCATCCACACCTGGATCTCTATCGTCTCCGGTATATGTAAATTTGGCTTCTTAAAATGCCAGCCGTTCCAGTGAGCCGTAAACTCGAAGGCGAGTGCAGCCAAAGAAAGTAATAAAAATCCTCTAATAAATCTAAAGAGAAGTCTTCCCCTGCCAGCATTATCAGTTTCCATTGGTACTCCATTTCTGAAACTGAAACGCTTCTTGACAGTCCGGAGTAGTGTCCAGAGAGCCGCTGCCAACCATGCAACGCATCCTACTGTTCGATGCGCCTTCAGAAGCAAGACCCATGTGAATTGCTTGGCATTCTTTCCACGGTCCTTGTCCACAGGATGGAATGCTTCAGAATGAGGGTCATTGATCTCAAGGACTGAGAAGTTTGGATTCTCCATTGTCACAACCACTGGTGTGCCCTTCCTCACATCTTTCACCCACCAATCAGAAAAATCTAAGCTTGGGACCATTCTTTCACTCTACAATGGAACTGAGATTTGAACAGAAAGACTGTATTTCTCAGAATGCACAAAAACTTGAGGAACCCAGATCATAAAGTGAAGAAATTACTCAGGCCCAATCATCAAAATCGAATCTTTCCCCTTGAAACACAATAATCCATTCTATCTCCCTATCATCCAGGTCAGTGCAGCAAGGAAAAAGAAACAAGGAAGACAACAACATGATAGTACTCTAGTGCAGGGCTCTTTTTTTGCTCCTAAAAGATCTATAAGACGACATTTGGAGGAAAGACATCTGCATTTGTAAAGCCCTCATTCCATGTGAGCATTCTCCAAGACGTCTTTAACCATACAAATCCCACTCCTCTTCACCTTTCAACATGTTACCATGGGTTGAAAGAGTTTTTTTTTTCTTTCAAAAGACACAGACAAATGATAAATCCTAAAAACCTCAACCTTTGTCAGATAGAAACAGAAGAAGAAAAAATTTTCTAGCTTTGAAGAAGATCACTGGAGAGCACTGAGCCACTGACCCAACAAGCACAAGACAGAAATAAGACCTGAAAAACTTCAGGGAAGCAAGAACCACTAAAAAAAGAGTTGGATGGTAAAAAAAAGGATGGACCTTTACTGGGAAATGTGGGTTCCCAAACCGATATCTTTCAGTTCCAGATCCAAGGAGTTGCACCAATAGTGTGATAAAGAGGAAGATGCCACAAGAGCTTGCCAGGAAAAAGGGGTCTATCCAGTATATATAATGCAACAAGAGACAACTGTACAACGCAGTGGCTACTAGGAGAATGGGTGGAGGAGAAATGGGTCCTTCCCACTTTCTGAGAGAATCATATGGGGTTCACTGCTATTTTCTCTTTTGCTCTTTCCCATGCCTAATTCTACGTTAAAATTAGTATTAATAGAATATTGCTTTACTTGCAGTACTGAACTTGATTAACTCTGAAGGAATATCATAAAAGGAGTCTAGGTTGCTAGAGAGGCAATCCCATCAGTAGATTTCCAGGTTGAAGCTTGTTGGCCATCATGTTCTTGGATCTTGTATTTTTATGACAATGTTCAAGATTCATTAACCAAAAGTTCTTGGATCCTGTCAAAACAGCAATCTCATTGTATGCTTACGAATGGGGCCTTCTGTTGACTCTACTTCGTTGGAAGAATTCTGCGATTAAACATGCAATAAGAAACAAAAGGCACTAGGCTGTTATAAAAAAAAACGAAAGGCACTAGGCTGTTATAAAAAAAAACGAAAGGCACTAAGCTGAACAAAAAATAAGTAACTCATTTTCTTACAGAGTGAAATGAATTCTGTTAGATTTCATTGGGCAAACCAATCCAAAAACTCCAAACTTCGTTTTTCAGTTGGGGTTTCTTTTTCTACCATTCACTAAGTTGGAAGGATAGGAGCATGGGATCAACCATTAAAAACAGGATAGGGCATTATTAATTCTGTGCTAATCGAAGAGAGTTTAATATATGCTTATAGCCTTGTGGGTTTTGAATCTTCAATGGTTGTAAAGGAAAATGTCATCAACAGATTAAAGATTGCATATGTCTACGGATTGGGATGATTACCTTGAGTAACATAAATGTGAAGACCAATTGCCAATTGTAATCCCCAAGGATTTAATAGATGAACGACCCCTAACTAGCATTTAAACAAACTTTTCTGGTTAGTGTGAAATCTAAGTATGTATATGGGTTCAAGTTGACTTGAAAATCGAATCAAACCGACCCATATGAGTTGAATTAGGTTAAATTTTTTGTATCATAAGTTAGATATCAATAAATAAAAAAATTTAAACCTGAACTTTTTAAGTTGGATATTGGTTCTAGGAATTTGTTACCTGACTCGACTTGAAATCCAAAGGTATAGATATAATTAATTATTAATATTTATAAGTACATATTATACATATAATTATTTATTTATAAAATTCTAATCTCTTTTCTCTACAACTCTATCTATTCGTCTCTACACACAAGCTTCCCTCACTCATTCGTTGTAAGTTTCATCTTGACATCTTCTATTCTCTTTTTACCTTATCTTCTGATTTTGTCTCTTCTTTCGCTTTCCATTGCATTTTGCTATGAATTATTTATAAACTAAAGAGTAATAATTTATATTATTCAAGAAATACCAGTAAATTATGTCTTTGTTTACAATATAACTAGATTATTCACTATTTTATGCTTGTTATTAGTACTATCTATTTTTAAACAATATGTTATAAATGTAATTTTTAGTTCTTAATAAGTACACATAAAATTGGAGCGTTGACTCAGACCCAATTTGAAATTTGTGGGTCAGGTTGAATTGGGTCTAAACTGAAGTTAAGTTGGATATAAATTTTCAATTGTTGGAGGAATAGTCTGGTCACGTTCTCAAGTGAGTGGATTTAGTTTTGATTAGATTGTAGCTTCTTTAATTTCCATAATAATTTAAAATAATTTAAATTATCAAAAATTAAAGCTAAACAGAAATATCATACAACTAGGAACCTATGTGTGCGGCCACGAGACTTAAAACTATATGCACTAAAAGCCAAAAAAACACGCTCACCAGCACCTATAACATTAAAACCACGAGGAAATAACATGAGTGACAAAAGTCACCCAACACACATCCCACAAAACGATGAAAAACAAAACTATAATTATTTTCCTTTAAAACCATTTCGCAATCATTTTCTTCAAATCCACAAAATACCAGCAACTTGGGTCCAACAGGCCGAAACCACAAAAAACACGACCTACACCAGCTAAACCAGCAGGCAAAGGCTCTATCAACCCAAAACCACAAACAAAGCCCTCACTGGCCAAAACTACACATAGTCAGTCAAGAAGCCCAGTGTCACGCAACTCACCCTAGCCACAAGTAGTCACCGAGGTGCATTGCACTGCCATGGTGTCCCACCTAGAAAACTAACTCTCAGCCAACCCCTCTTAGGAATGCAGTCCTATTTCTCAGGACGCTACCAGCTATGGGAATGTGTCCTACCCGCACTGACCTCTACAGGGTACGCCTTCTCATGGTGTCCTTCACACGATGCTCAGGAGGGAGTCTCATACCTCACACATGACGACACTCGAGCCTCAATGCTCATGACAGCAGAAGGAGTATGATACCTCCCCGTTATACCACAAAATACCTCAATCCGTGGACCACAATCCTAGCCTCGAAACGATAGTGAATGAGTCTCATATCTCTAAGACCCGATGAATTTCCGCCTCAGGTATCTCGACCCCTGACCTCAACTTGGGTAACATGTTCGACCAACCGGCAAGTGTTGTCACACCCCCTGGTCCAAACAGTATGACCCATGGTCTCTTGACTTGTACACAAAAAATCAGGAAAAACCATTTCCAAAACGGACTAACATATCTCTTGAAAACCATTTTCGAAACTATTTTATATCTTTAAGAAACTCTTCCAAAATCTCTACAAAACCAGCACATCAGGTGTCTCGCAAAACCACTACTGATGATCCACAATCTCATCTCAAATGGGTAAAACAAACTAATCTAAAAAATGCTCAAAAATCACATTTATAAAAGCAACTAGGGCCTAATTCGACAGATCGGCTAGGATCAAGAGATCGAAATGGGTACCGGCACCGAAAATGGTAGACCGAAAACTAGTTTGGTCGACTAAAAATTCCTAGTTTGGAAGACTGAAATGATTCGATCGACCGAACTGGGTTGAATGGTCAATACTCATGGCCCAGAACGATAGACCAAAGAAATTCGACTAAACGAACCAGAGCTAAAGGACCAAAACTAACAGACAAACAACATAACGAAATGATTCGGTATACCGTTTTCTGTGAAACCAGAAAACGGCCCTCGGCACACTATCTGACTCTTCTCCCAAGTGGGAGTGAAGGGACAACCTATCAAACAACTACAATAAAATCCACATAAAACATACATCGTAGACCGTTGAGTTTACTCCAAAACTACACAAACCAAACCAAAATCCATGCACTATAGTTGATGCAATAAAATCACAAAGCTAGAAGGGTCGAAAGGACCCAAAACTCAACTACTGCCATAAATGGCCATAAATACTACCATAAATTATCATAAATTCACAATAAATTCTAAGAATGTAAATTTACTTAGAGTTCATGCAATCCTAGTTTTTTTGTCATTTTCCATGCTCTCTATTACAAGGAGTGAGGTACGTATCTTATATGTAACCTTCGATCATCCACGTCGACTCTGGCCGACCACCGCACCACCAGTGAGCCCTCGACCTCAGGGACGACTCCCTAGAACTCTACACGTCGCTGCACACCACTGCCAACTCTCAGGCACGCCAACAGGGGAGGGGGAATGGAGGGGAAAAGAGGGAGTGGGGGAGACGGAAGAGAGTGAGTGGAGGGAGAGAGGCATTGGAGGTAGTGGTGGTGTGCTCAGTAGGGAGAGGAGATGTGTGGGAAAGGAAAAGGAGAGATGAGGTCGTGCATGGCTACGGTCCCAGTTTAAAAAGCTACGCAGAAAGGAAAGGTGAACACGTGCATGCAACCTGTCAACCACGCATGCACATCAACATGCCCCAATTGCTCACCACACCAACACTGCACAAGCTCAACCAACCACCCTACCAATCGACCCATGCACATTGCCCCACACACTGACCCACACACTGGCCAACACACGGACTCACACACAGGTCCACAAAGTACAATGCCACACGTATAGTGTCAATCATACACAGGAAACACACAAATAGAAGCTGGTCTATGAGGTCTAAGTCTAAAACTACAAAATCACACAAATAGGTCTTTAAACAGTAACACCAGTTCAAAATAAATTCATTAAAAGTATAAATAATTACAAAATAAATTTACAAGTGTTACATAGATACTCTAATTATGATATAGGGGTGAGGGTGTAGAAGTATCTTGTATATATGAAAAATCCATACCAAGTGATCTTGTGATATTCTAGTTACTAGTTAATTAAATCTAATTCAGCTTTCAGATGGCTAGTTTTGAATATCCACTACAAGAAAAACATGATAAGTCCTCACAAAGTCCTCGTAGATTCCTCGCCAAGTCCCGTTATAAATAATAATGAGGACTTAGTCAGAACTATTTATCTTCGGGGAAAAATAACTCGTTAAATCAATATTACAATGATATATCCTTGCAATGTGCTCGTTAAATATTAACGAAGACATTATGAGGAAATGCATCATCGTAATGTTCTCACTATATCCTGGGTATACCCTCAAAATATAATCGCTAAGTACTCGCTAAATATGATGAGATTGTATCATCATTCCAGTATTAGCAAGGAATTTGCGAAGACATTGCAAAGGCATGTCTTCGAATATACCCTCGCAATTTACTCGTTTAGTGTCTCGCTAAATATAATGGGATTGTGTAGCCCTTCGAGTATTAACGAAGACATTGCGAGGACATGACCTCGCCTTATCCTCGTTATACTAACAAATAGCACTTTTTTAGCGATGTCCTCGTTAAAACTAGGCAGTAAAATAAAAAATAAAACACTACATTGTAAAATTGAACATGCTAAAATTTAGATTTATACACATAGTAAAATGACATTCAAATACATTCACAAATATATTTAATTACACATATACAAATTTTATAAAAAAAGTTTCAATTAATCATATAAAATTAGATTTTACATATCCAAAGTTTTTATAAAAAAATAACTAATACAACACTAAAATGTCTTAATACAAGTTACTAGATATAATATAAGTCAAAACGATACATTACATGTCACTTTCTTCGGGAACCAACTTGCTTTTCTTTACCTTTTGAAGACGATACATGAATGGAGCAACAATGACGTGTATACTCCTCGTAATCCTTCTCATTGTCACTTGTCAAATCAACTTCTTGTTCGTCCCCATATCTTCTGATTATAAAAAACAAACTTAAAATATGTTATAATAGACAATGATTATATTATAATATTGAATATAACATGACGATTTATGTATATTAAAAAAGTTAAAACAAAAAAGAACTTTACCTTACAAGTCAATCCTCCAAAGTATGTATTTTATCTCTTATTTCATTTCTTACTTTAATCATTATTTCATTCCTTATTTTTGAGCATATGTTAGCTCTAAAATCCTCTGATGTAGTTGTCATTTATGACAACTGAGAACTGAAGTACTTTAGATTAAATGAAGCAGAAGCCTGAGGCAAAAATAACAATAAAGTTTCTTATCATCTAATAAAGATGAAACAAAATTCACAACAAAAGATCGAGAATAACAATTGGTTAGTAAAGATAACAAGAGAGACTAACAATTTAAACAAGCTTTTTTGATGATGGATAATTAACAATTGGTTAGTAAAGATAGGTAATGGTGAGGCTATTTCTCTATTTGATTCATAAAGTATTAGGTTCTTTATATTTCATCAGTTGTTGGATTAAAATCAGTGGTTATTATCCAACTGCAAGTTTAGATTTCATTGTAACGATCTAATTATTTTTGTAGAATGAATCTCAATATATTTATTTTAGTTAAAATATATTGTTGTCTGTTGCACCAATATGAATTGTTTTTGTTAGATTTACTTAACACAGCTTCATATATTGTTGATAGTAGCCATGAATAACTAACATAAAGAACAAATAAGCCATTTAACTTTGAACCTACATGCTTTAATCCTCCTTTCTTTTCATCAGATTATGTTGTGGCTATTTCATGAAAAGCAAAACCTGAAATAGGTACAAGTCAAAGATAGGATAAGTAACAACAGCAACCTCTCTAAAAGAAATCTCTCTCTGCCAAAATGGACTCTTTTCACAAGGCACAGAGTCCAACCAAGTTCGTACAATGAGTGAACTTGGTCAAGGGTAAGGATTTTGTCATCATATCAGCTGGATTATCTGTAGTGGGAATTTTCTTCATAGTAACTGATCCCTGCAGAATAATATCACGTATAAAATGATATCT
>JAMKQA010253995.1:0-11349 GCA_024699735.1 Posidonia australis
GGATTTTAGGGTTTTATTTAATTGATTTGAAATTAGGGTTTTGAGTTTTAATTAAGGTTTATTTAGGGATTTTGAGTTAATTAGGATTTATTTATGGAATTTTGGATTAATTTGGGTTTATTTATTTATTAATTGGGATTTTTGTGTTTATTTGTGTTTTTGGATTAATTAAGGTTTTGATTTTTTATTAATTAAGGTTTTCAATGGATTTTCACTTTAATTAGGGTTTTTACTTATTTATTTGGATTTTAAAGTGATTTGATTTGAATTAAGCTTAAATTAGGGTTTTTGTCCTATTTAATGGATTTTAATTTCTTTTCACTTGATTAGGGTTTAAAAATATGATTAATTAGAGTTTTATTGGATTTTAAGTTGATTTAAGTGGGTTTTAAGTGGATTAGGGTTTTTGTCGGATTTTTAAGTGGATTTGATCAAATTTTATTTAATTAGGGTTTAATGGGATTTTGGGTGGATTTTAATTGGATTTTGTGGTTTATGGATTTTATTTGTTAAATTAGGGTTTAAATGGATTTTTAAGTGGATTTTGACTGGATTAAGTGGGCTTAGGTTGATTTGTTGGATTTCAGGTTTAAATGGGTCAGGTGAGCTAGTGTGGACCTAATTGGGCTAGAATGTTGGTGGTCGCGACCAGAGCATCAACCGGAGGAGCCTGCTGCCAAGTGACTTCAAAATCGGAGTGTCTACAGGTAGTGATCTTACAAGAGTTAAGGAAATAAAAGATTATTTACAGAAACACTTTGTGGCTAAAGATATGAGTAGACTTAAGTATTTCTTAGGCGTTGAATTCGTCTATACTAGAGATAGAATGGCTTTATCACAGAAGAAATATGCACTGGATTTGTTGCAGGAGACGCGTCTTTTGGGATGTAAGCCAGAAACTACTTCATTTGATCAGAGTTTAGATTTCTAGGACAATTCTTCATCACTGTTGGAGGATGCTGGTAGATACAGGTGACTTATTGGGAAGTTGATTTATCTGTTAGTGACTAGACCAGACATTGCATATATTGTTGGGGTGCTTAGTCAGTTTATGTAAGAACCAAGAAGAGTACATTGGTTAGGAGTCCTACAAGTCTTGGCTTATGTTAAAAAGGCTCTTGGGAAAGGACTGATTTACAAGAAAAATGATCATTTACTCATTGAGGCCTATTTAGACTCAGGTTATGCAAGTAACTGAGGAGATCAGAAATCTACTTCTGGTTTCTACATCTATGTTGGGGGAAATCTGGTCACGTGGTATAGTCAAAAGCAGAATGTTGTTTCTCGATCCAGTGTTGAAGCTGAGTATAGATCTATGGCTCAAACTGTTTGTGAAATGATATGGCTTGGCTCTTTTCTAACAGATCTAGACCTTCCTATTGCTGCATCTATGTCTATGTACTGTGATAATCAAGTAGCTATTTATATTGCTAACAATCCTACTTTCTATGAGCACACCAAGCATATGGAGGTAGATTGTCATTATGTCAGAGAGATGGTGATGAATGGGATTATCTTTACTCTATATATTAAGTTATCTGATTAGTTTGTAGATATCTTCACTAAAGGACTTAGTGTCAGCACTTATGAGTTTCTTTGTAACAAGCTGAACATGATAGATATATATACTTCATCTGGAGGGGGTGTGTTGAGATTATTAAAGTAGTATGTGTGTTGAGTCATGTAATAGGATAAATATATATCTATTTATATATCCAATCATATATATATATAATCCCTAGATCTATAGCAATATACACATTTCTTTCTTTGTCTTTGCAGATCCAATGGCAAATCTCATTTTCTTTTGTAGGTTGTATTTGTTACTAGTGTTGTGATCTTGATATAATTAATAATAATGTACGATATGCGTTAGTCTTGACAATTGATGCTCAATACTCAACTCCATATATATTAATCTAGAAGTACGGACCTTGTGTGTGTGTGTGTGTTTTTTTGGATATGTTGTTGCCATGTATATTCGTCCAACCAATGAGCACCTGGTCGTGAACTATACAAATGGAAGGACATGATTTTGGTTGGAAATTAATGACATTTCGTGACAAAACCTGATGAGCGCATCAGTGGGTCGATCCGACCTACATTGTTTATTACTAGTGTTGCGTTTAGTGGCCTTCTTTTAAATTAAAAAAAAGGATGGGTTGGGTTTGGTTAGAGCATCCTTCCTGCCAAACGTTTCGGGTCTGTCTAAACAACATGGTGTCAAACTAACAACAAACGCATTTTAAGAAGAAACTTTGTTTCTAAGTGACGTCTTGTAATGATTAATCACTACCGTTTACAAAAATCTGTATATTGATTAAGAAAATCATAGATCGGACTGAGAACTTAACCAAAACCTTCGTTATGCTTGTGAAAGCTAATCCTTTGACATGGCACAGGGATTCTTCTTGGAACAAAGACAAGACGTCCACTGTAACAGCATCCTCTATCCCAATCATTCCTTGTATGATACGGAACAGCTACCAGGACTTTACCATCTCTCTTCATCTTCACTACATAGTAATCAAATACGTCGATGCAAAAAAAAAAAACACTCTTTTTGTTTTTTATATTCCAGTGCCAAACCTCTTCGAATTTGGTGGGAATTCCTCCATTGCCAACTTCCTTCTTAAACAATTCAGATAAACGAACATTGTATTGCTCATCAGTACGTACGTAAGTCAGTGCACGTCGCCGTGGAAAAGCGCTCAGTCATACGTGACGTCATCATCAACGGAAAATGCATAAGAATCCATTTCTTACTTCTTCTTTTTTACGGAAGAGAGGAACAAAAAAAAAAGGGATTGCGTCCGATCCAACAGGGACGTCACAGCAGCTGTGGAGAGTGGGACCCACAACAATTATGGTCCAACGTAGCAGATTCCGGTCGCAAGCAGGCAAAGCGACGGAGGCCGATACCAGCTAGGATAGGAAGGGCAATTTCGTCCTTCCGATATTAAAATACTCGAACGCTACGTAACATCCATTTCCCGAGCCACCCCAAGCAAGAAAGCTAGGGAGAAACGAAGAAGGAACGAACGAGACAAAATTTGCTTATTTATTATAAATTCGAGAAGCCCAAAAATTACTGATGATGTACAACTTTGTGGATTTCCTATTCTACCACTACATCGACCACCATCGTAAAAGCCTCCTCGACGGCGACGTTAGCCGGTGGTAGTCGTCCTTCCAGAGTCTAACCACGTTTCCGTTGATCGCCGTCGGGTCCTGGCACCGGTACCACCCCAAATCTCTTCTCGAAAGCACTCTCGTCGCCGCCATCGTAGTCATCTCCTCCTCTTCCTCTTCTTCCTCCTCCTCCTCCTCCTCCCTCTCCTCCTCACAAAAAACGTCGAACACCTCATCTTCACCACCTTCTTCTGGGTTATCTTCTGGGCACCAACAGGAGTCGAAGGCTTGGAAGACGGTGCTCTTGCGGCAAACAGCTGCGACGTGGCAGTCGGGCTGGGTACCTTCTTTCCTTGGTTGGATTAGCTCCGGCCTCGAATCAATTGTTGACGTAGACACAGATTCCCGTTTGGGTTCCGATGGGTGGTCCTTGGGAGACCCTGGAGGAGGGGGAGGGCGAAGGGAGAGGATGGTGGCGAAGGCGCGAATGCGCCAGAAGCCGAAGGCGGCGGTGACGACGGCAAGCCAGGTCCAGAGGGAGGTGGCAGAGGTGACGGTGTAGCTGGAGGCCAGGGCCTCCACGCCCAGGGGTGAGTCCAACAGCTCCATTCTCATCGTCACAAGGAGAAGAAGGTGGGACGATGATGAAGAGTGAGAGGAAATGAGAGGCTTTTGTCCTTTTATGGGGATGGAAGGGGGATCTGGGCCGTTGGATTGGGTGGGATCTGATGGGAAGATGCCGGGAATCGTGATCGAGGCGGTCGAAGATGCTGCGGAAGATTCCAGGCGTATTTATCTATGGCTGGTTCTTTTTCCTCTGGATTCTTCCACGCCACGCCGCCCGTGGGTCCCAACTTACCACGTGTGGTCTACACTGGACTTGGCAACACGTGGCTGACTGTGGGTCGTTGGTCTGATGCAACTCACTAGTGACGGCGTTTTGATCATTTGTTGGTATGATTTTGTTAGGAAAACGAGCGGAATTGGCACAATTTGGGTGCTTTGGTTATTAATGGAATATTATGTGATACTATGGAATCATAATGTCCTAAACTCAACCATTTGAGTTGGTTTGATTGGTAGTTAGTTGGAAGTAATTATTTGATGATGGAAATTTTCATTGCGAGCAAACACATTTGTAGTTGAAAATTAAAAAAAAAAGAAAATCTGTGGACTCCTCTCTTTACGTGTGAGGAAGGGTTTAGATGAGAAATAATGTGGTTGATCGTAGTTGAAAACTCTTTAATTTAATAAATGTGATTTCGTACAAATGATAAGATTTCTCATGTCAATAAACCAATGTTGAGTACATCGTTGAGTTAAGCCACTTCAGTGCATTGCATGAGTGAAAGGAATTGGTTTCTTATGCTACACAAAATTTTTTGAGGCACGACCATCAACACTCACTGATCTTAATAGTTGTCCTACATAATTTTTGTTTCTCCTAAACGCACTTTTCTAGGGATTTGCTGTATTTGTACTGAGATGAGAAGAAGATCAAGAGCTCATAACTTTCATTACGAAGTATACTAGTTACATTCGTATAAATAGTAAATCAAGATAATATTAATTCAATGATAATATGTTTTGCATAAAAGTATTCGAACAATTGTCCTCAACATCAGAAGTTGGCCGTTCAATTTTTTCAAGGCTAACTTTTACTTTTGTAAATGAATATTGCAGACCACAAGAATTTGCCTCAATTAACAGCTTAACTCCATTGCAAACCAGTTCCAATGTATTTAAAGACATAATTAAAGACTACTTTTGCAATGTATTTTTCTTTTTGTCAAATTTTGTTGCAATCTATAATTATGAAAATCTCATGTGGAGGTGCACGAATAAATTATGCTAGCGATCTAGACATGAAAATGGTAGATGAAGAGACTGAAAACTAAAAATAAGCAGAAAATGAGAGTTACCACTTAATCTATTGAAGACACAAGAAGACTAGGAAAATCGTGGTAAAATGAAATAAAATAAAGAAAGACTTCAAAAAAATAATAGATAAAAGCAGTCATCGCAATCAAAGAATGGATAAGTATTTTCAACAATGCACGAAGAAAGTATTAAGCCTTTCCATGCACCTGAATAAAACTATTTGGTCTCTCATGTTCCGTCACTCAACGCAATGCATAGGAAGCATATATGGTATGTTAGAATGAAATAAATGCATCAAAACAGTAACTATAGTAAAGTTATACGTACTGAAAAATATAACCTGTAAAGGTAACCATCCTTGTCAGTCCATTTACAAAAGAAAGGAAAAATGCATGGGATAAATACGTAGATAAACGTGTAAGATGGTTTTCCTGACTCTCCTAATAGTTAGTAGATTACAAGCTAGGCAAGGCTTCTCTGGGATTTATGTGGATAAGGGATGAAAAAAGAACAAATTGTCCTGAAATGAAAGCCAAAATAGAGACAAAAGGAAGATGTCATACAATATAAGATCAAAATTAGAAAAAGAGCATGCAATATGCATAAGCCTTGATCAACAAGCCTAGAAACATGCAAACCAAATGCACATGATATATGTATAGAACATATGCCCCTAGCTACTTGAGAAATCAAGTCGTTAGCCTGGAGTATGGTCTCATCCGAGTATCAACATGAAATCAGCATACTAATAAGCTTAAAAACAGGAAACCATATAAACAAGATAATCAATATGTAAGCAAGGAAGAAATGTATAAAGTAACGAAGGAAAGAAAGGCATGGACTCATATGAGTGAGCCTTGAATGGAGGCAAAATTGGTTTCATCTCTTGAACTTCAACTCACATCATCGCCTTTAAATGTAACTAGACTCGACAAGCAAAATGGGATCTCTTGAAAGAATGAGAAACAAAATAGTAGTAAGGGAAACACACCTGAATGTCTAGGAACCCAGATAGCTTGCTATACACACTGGCCTTGCTTGGAACCAAAACAAGAAAGGAATAAACATAAGATTGAAATTGGAGAATGAACATACAACTAAACTTGACAATAAATGAAGGAAATAATAGCAAATGGGCAATCAAATGCAACAACAAAGTACAAAAGAAAAGAGAAAAATTGTGAAGAAAAGGCGACGGGTTTGTGTGAGCAAGCCTTAATATAAATGGACCATGGTGTGTCTCTAGGCCTCCAACTAATGACCACAGCTCAACAGGATATTACTCAACAATAAGGAAGAGTATTAAGGAAGAAGAAATGAGCAATATAGGCATATACAAGCAACAAAACAGTGGAACCCAACATAGTAAAAGAAAACAGTGGAACCCAACAAAGTAAAAGAGCATGATGGTATGATAAATGTAGAATAAATGCAAGTGATAAAGGAAATAGCTCAACATAGAATGATATTAGGTTAAAATGTCGAGTTCTAGTGCATTTATAATGAGCAAACAACCATCAAAAAACATGAATAAGCAAAAGGTTAAAACAAAGAATTCACAACATATGAGCTAAAACAGGCTTTCCAAGGTAAAAATAGCACAATAAAGAGGCATTGGTTGGTATCTTACCTTGTAGGAGTGATTTTGTTCCTCCTCTAGCTTAGAAGGAGGAAGCTTGTGTGTGGGAGAAGTTTTGGTAATGACAGTTGCTTGTAGGTTGATATGGATGAAGGAGAATAAGAGGATGACGAGAGAAGCTCCATAGTGCAGTTGCTATTGTAGCAACATCTTTCTCAAGCTTTCATTCTCACTTGTGAAGATTGTCCAACCCCTTCCAAAGGAGGGGGTGGTGCTATTTTTATAGAGGAGGCTGTGATTTTAGGCTCTTGAATGTGTTAAGTTTGAAATCAAGGGTGGTGATGTGTTTAGGACTTGATGGTATAAGATGTAAATAGAGATTGCATGAGGTGTGTTTTGTATGAGGTTTAAAAAGACTTTCATAGCATGGTAGGGATTGGTACACTTGGCTACAACATAGAACTTACTTTGCAACTTACTGGAAACTGGCTAAATGCGTCTCTAAAATGCACAATAATAACGCATGGTTCAGACACTAATCTTTGTTGGCTTGGCACAAATGGTTTGGGGATGAGTTGTCAACAAGTAACACCAACATGGGAAGGTAAAAGTGTAATTTTGCAAACGAGAACCATCTTTAGGTTTGAATTTGATCTGGATGGGTTGTAGTAGAAAAGGATAGTATGGGTGAAGGAAAAAGCTTCACAGATGGAATTTTATTCAACACACGTTGCTTTCATGAAATCCAAAGTGTCTATTAATTTTCGTATGAGCCCTTAAGGTTGTTCACATTCTTAAAAACCCCCTTGCCTTTTAACGGCTTTGTGGTGACCCCTTAATATTTTTTCAATTATTAAAAAAACCCCTTGACGTAATTTGACCAACGCTTGACCATGCATTCCGTCTACTAACCTTGGTTAACCTTAACCCCCAAATCGTTCTTTCTTATTTCTCTCCCCTCTCATATGAAAATCAGAACCCTAGATTGATCAATCTAGTTCTATTTTTCCAATGAGCAAATGTTGATCAGTGATTGAAGGATTCTTTCAATGTTGCTTAACGTCTCCTTTCTTTCAAGGGTGCATTGACGATCAGAGGCTTTTAGTGATTGTCTTCTTCTTTTGAGATTGAAGGGCTTCTTTCGAGTGGAAGGGTCGGTGCACAATGTCAATCGAGGGTTGATGGTGATCGCCTTCTTCTTCTTCTAAGATTAAGGACTTCTTTGGGAAAGTGATCGAGGTTTTCTTCCAATCTCTTCATAAGGTGCTTCTCCTAGTGATTGAGGATTTTTTTGAAAAACAATTTAAGGATATTAAGGTTATGTCGAATAAATTCAAATGTGGTTTCTGTTTAAGTCTCATGAAAATTAACTCAAGGAGTTCTTTAAGATTAGATACAAGGTAGAAGATCACCAGAACAACCTTAAGGGGTTATATAAAAATTACACTTATTCTTTCATTAGATGGTTACAAGTACTAACATATATAATCCTTAATTTTATAATTTTTTTAATGGTGAGCATCACCTAGAGCTCCACATTGTTAGAACAATTTTGTTGAGAATCTTAATGTATTTGACATGAATGTTTTTCTTAATCGCAAGTGCATGGTGTACTATGTAGTACATATATAAGTACAGGTTGATCCCACGGAGAAAAGTGTTTTAGAAATAAAGATTTATTATCAATTATTGAGAAGAGTTTGAGAGAGATGATGTAAAGAAAACTAAAACTAGAATATCAAGATGTAATCAAATTAATTAAAATTTAGGGTTTCGAATCCATTTATGTGACGTTGAGAATGCATAAGTAAATTTATTCTATCTCTTGTTTTATATCTCAATATTTGATTAAATGATTTTTACCTTAATAAGTATATATTATATGTTATGCATAATAGAATATCAAGTAAGAAATAAAAACACATAGAGTCAAATAAATCAAATAATATATGATAGATCTAAGATTATATACACAACTCCCAAATCATTCCCCTAAGTATAGACTAAAAAGCGAAATTCAATATTAACCTATTAAATTTTATTGAATGATGAGTAATCTATGTAATTTACATCCAGTTTACATAATCATAGCAATAGAGTACAAGAGAAAGAACAAAACTTTCTTATAGTATCTTAATTCACATAAACTTCATTTCAACCCTAGAACTAAAAACTTAGCCAAACATGATAATACAAAGCATTAAAATAAAAGATGAAGAAGGAGGAATAGAAGACATAGGTAAAGGGGAAAAAAAGAATTTCTATTAATAAGAACCTAAGATTACACTAGAGGAACTTAAAGATTATTCAAAATACAAGAGAGAAAAAATGTCTAAGCTTAAAAGTGGGAGATGATCTCTTAGATTTACACAAGAGATCTTTTTATTAGACTTACAATAACTTCCTTATATCAGAGATAAATCTGAATATAAAATTAAAGTTCGAATTTTGAATACAAGATATTTCTATCTAGAGATTGTAAACAGCAAAGACCGAGTCAAAAATATCTTTTCTTTTTTACTTCAAAATATTTTTGAATGCATTTGAATTTCTTTTTAGCTTTTATTCTTTTCTCTTGCTTTTCTTAATTCTTCTCAAGTTCTCAGGTTTCTACAAAATTTCACAAAACACTTTAAGTAGCATTATTTATATATAAAATAAATAAATATGAAAATAAAATATGTATGTATTATAAGCTAATCAGTGGTCCACATTTAGGTAGTTATTTTTCCTAGTAGATGTGTCTCTTCATGTAGATGGTTATGGCCATCATAAGGGATGTCTTCTTTGATGGGAAGAAACATCTCTACTTTTATATATTTGGGGGTTCCCTCTCTTACTAAAAGAATTGACATTGGTTGTCATCACCCAAGCACTTAAGGGAGTGCAAGAGAGAAAGGAAGACACCTCATCGGAATTGGACGGACCTCAACAGAATTGCAAACGAAAGCCATGTTATTGTTTCATCACAATCGTGATGGCCAGAGATATATCCTCTATTTCTAATAGTTGGTATCAGAACTTTAGGTTTAATCTTTCTTGTTTTTCCATCTGTGTGAGAGTCAAGGAAGTAATGGGTTAAAGAGAGCATTTCATATTATTGAGTTACATAGAAACCATGTCACTTCCATAAAGTAATCGACTAAGGGTGTTTGGATGAGTAACCAAACACATTGATGATGGCATCGTCATTACTACTATCGTGGGTGATGGCTTCATTGAGAAACTCAATCCTAGAAATGGATTAGTGTGAGAATGGAAGGAGGATGGGCATTTTGTATTTTACTTATGACATTGTTGAATATTTTCATATAGATCCTGTGGAAAGTGCATACTTATTTCATGATAATGCTTTTATACCAATTCCACATGCCATTTATGTTTAAGGAGACAATTCCATGTCACATGCTTGTTATTGACTGTGTCAATTCTTCTTTCTTATGATGTTGGATTTTAATTCATTTGAATCATAGAATTGAGACAGTGTTTGGCAGTATAACACTTGTATGGACATTCAATTTTTATTTTTATTTTTACACATGCATGATATCTAAGTCAGAAATTGTCATATTCTAAGTCTATCAATAATTATGAAGTGATAAAGTAGGTATGCAATTGTATTATTTTGATAGTAACATGTTTACATACATTGTAGTAAATCAGATTTGAACTTTGGCAATTTCCAGAAATATTTTTCTAATTTAACAACATTGTGTTTTCATGAATTGATAATGCATATGAAGATTATCCATGTGATTATAGTTATTGAATAATCGTCAATTTATGCCACAGTAACTAAAATTTAGAAGTTCGATATTTTATTGAGTAGCCACAGCATCTTGGAGTATCGAAGCATAAATTTTGATCATCATTAATTTAGTTATTTATGATATTAAATGTTCTTTGGAGTAGCCACAACACAGTAGGACGTTGGATAATATTGAATAAATCACATTTGGTATAAATGGCATTAATATTGCATCTTTCTTAAGATGGGTTAGGATAATAAATTATCTATTCAGAATTTCTAGTTGCCCATAGGTATTGACTTTCTTAATGGATGGTTAAATTAATTAGTCTTAACATAAAGTTTAGTAAACCATTTTTGCATGTTATAATTCCGTAGCCACAGCAAGAATTTTAATGATGCACTCGTTTTACTCATCAAAGTGGTTAGCATTGGTTAACACTTTGAATTAAGATTGTGCTTGGATATATTGTTTCTGTAGTATATCTTCTTAAGTGTATGCTTATTGCAGATCTTACTTCTACATTATCTCCCTGTTTTAATGTAATGAATGATGTCCCTATGTTGAATGGAAACAACTTTTCTGAGCGTGGAAGGAGAAGATAATGTTGACATTGGGTTGCATGGATTTGGACAATGCATTCTGTGAGGATGAGCTTCCAAAACCTACAGATGAAAGTAGCCAGGTTGTGAAATTTGCATATGAGCAATGGGAGAAATCCTACTGATTTAATGAAGGGATATGCACGTCGAAACAGAGTGATCCGGTGATGCGAGAGTGGGCTCCGGCGATGATCAAGCAGGAGAAAAACACCGTAAGTCTTCGATCATCATTTCTGCTGTGTTTTCTCCTCTATTTATAGAGGACTCTTGACCATCCCTCCGCCCTCCTCCAACGGCTCCCCTCGCAGCCGTTTCGATTCCGGCCATAAAGGCCTGGTAACCGCCGTATTCAACACGGCCATGAATGGGTGAAACGGTCGTCCGTTTCACCATTCATTTGAAATGG
>JAMKQA010253998.1:0-12489 GCA_024699735.1 Posidonia australis
GCTTGAGTAGTTAAGTTGTTTATACGTATAAAATAATCACCTTACATGCAATTTTTCATTCACCTGTAAAAACTGATATAAGTAATTAAAAAAGGGTTAATTCTCTATTCACCCCCCCTCTAGAGGAGCTATTCGATCCTACACGAAGATCATTGGAGGTGAGGAGAGACTCGCCGGTGTTGTGCGTGGAACGCCGAAGGTGCAATCAGGTACGCATCCCATCTCTCTCTTCTGCATTTATGGTTAATGGTAGAAATCATAATAAATGCATGTAAAATCATGAAAATTATGGAAATGGAATAGAATGGCTTAGATACATGCCTAGCAGTGGTTTATGCCATGCTCTGTGAATTATTGTGGATTTTTGAACGAAAATGTGGTTTGTGCTACAGTAATTATTTTTACGCTCTCTATCTTTATGATTTTATTTCGAGAACTATGGTTTATGTATTTTGATAAAATTTGTCCCAAACGATAATTGGCTTGAAGCACTACATTTGGTAGATTTTGTATGAATTGTGGTTCACCAAAGATGGGTTCGCCAGCAACTTCCATTCTGACAAACGAGCGGCCTAGGACTTAGGGCATATTATAAATTTCATAGAAATCAGTATGCCGAATTGATTTTGGTATGTCGTTTTTCAGTTAGTTTGACCCTTGAACCCTGTTTCGGTAGACCGTATCTATTTGGTCAACTGTTATGAGTATCTAAACTAGATTTGGTCTACTATTTTCAGTCCAGTATGTCGAATTAGGCTGTAAAGCTATATACAGGAGTTTTTCATGAAAGTGAAATGTGAATGTTTAAAAGTGCTTTTTGGTATGTAATATTTTGACGAAAGCTCCTTGAGAATGGGATGATGAATTATGACATGTGTTTAAGTGTATTCCACATAAATGAGTTAATTGATTGTGGTAATGATTTCTATGATAAAGAAATGAATGATTTGATGTGGTTTTTAGGCACGAATCCCATGTATATGAAATGAGGTTTTTTTTTTTATGGAAATAATGTTTTCTGTGATAAAAGAATTTAAAAGTGATTTTTGGGAAAAACACACATGATTTGAAAGTAGATTTAATATTGTTCCGGATCCACATGGATTTGGTGTCGACAATCCTATAGGGGAATGGAACTCCAATTGAATCAATTGTCAAATATGATCGTGGTTGTCGAGGTTTGGGATGGTTAAAAGAGACTAGATTATTCAATATCAGACTGTGTTGGTTGGGCCTAGGGGTGTGAACTTGGGTGTCCAGACACTAATGGGACGTCAGGAAAAAAAGTATCCCCGTACATATATGATGAAAATTAAAATGTTAAAGCCAGTTGGCTGGGATGGTGTTCCCCCACATGGAGAACTTCACCATGGTATTGCAGTAGGGTAGGAGTTGCGATCTTATTGACTACTTATGTACTCGATTATCTTTGATCAAGATAACAATATTGAAAATGATTATGAAATGTGTATGTAATTGTGAGTTAGAATCAGACTATGAGTTTTGACTTGAGATTTTAGCCAGATTCTAGTCGAATTGAAAATAATTTAAAAATGATGATTTGAGTCAGTTGCCAATCAATGTTTGCTTGAGTTTTGAGCCTTGTATTTTACGCTGAATCTGGATGATATTGTGGTTTTTCAAATGCATAACCAATTTGGAAAATACATGAGATTTGAGAAAAAAATTTAATTGAAAAAGACATAATTTGGATAAGGATTCTAGAGTTTTGTGAGATAGTTTTATAACTTATAGAGATTAGAGTTTTCTCGTGATTTTTCGAGGTTGGGCGCGTACTGGGTGACTTAAAGGTCACTTACGCGTGTTTTGTTTTCGTTGTTTTAACTTTCAGATGCGTAACTGGAGTGTAGTTTAGTTACCGGTGCTCAAGTTTCAAAGCCATGCACTAACGATACATTGTTTCTGGGTGGTAGTTTTTCCCTAGTTATTTTAATTATTGTAAATTACTGTAATTAGGAGTTGATGCTATTTAGGATAGTGACTCTGGAACGAGGGTGTTACACTGTATCATCCCACAGCCATCCGTTTTGTGATTGATGCTCATCTTGGGAGATCGGTAAGTGAGGTTGAAGGAAAGATCTTGAATTCTGGATTTGATTTTATTTTAACGATTTTGGTGCATGAAATCATGATTTTTAGGTTATTTATGCATGAAACAATATGAAGTCAACAATTTCCAACATATTTGGGATTAAAAAACACAAGATTTCATGATGCAATGACATGATCCTCTAACGCCACTTGTTAAAAATAAGGTTCAAATAACATATGAATTTTATATATTAAAATTCTATTTTCAAGATTAAATCATGACATGTTTATCACAAAATATAATATATGTAGAAGCGTACCTAAATCTATGTGGAAATTGATCACGAGTACAAGAGTAGGACTTCCAAACCACTGCACACCTCCTTTGTTTTTTGTTTTTTTCAAGATAGAGTGAGAGAGAGAAGAGGTAAAAAGTGTAGGATTTGGACATCAAGATCTTTATTTATATAATATATATTTTTATATATTTTTAATCGATCTATCAACAAATAGAAATATGTAAATAATTTCCACACAATCAACCCATACTATTTAAGATATCAATAGACTCAATTTAAAACCAAATAGATCATTTTTAATGAGCTTAATTACAAAATAACTTATAATACTTTAATTAATTTTATATTAATTTATATTTTATTAGATTTTAATTCAACTGAGCATTTTGTTTGGGGAAAACCTGAAAGTTCTGTAACCATTTCTTTTCTCTCTCTCTCACTCTCTCTTGTTATTAGATCCTTTATCGAATCTCAACTACAACGAAAATAATAGCAAGGTAAACTCAGCTCTTAAACGGACCAACCGAAAATAACGCCAAGGTAGATTGATTGATTGGTTGGTTGTTTGATTTATTTATTTTTTTTGTTAACGGTTGAGATAGTAAGAGGTGAATGTCTTAAGATTCGAACCTGGAACCTGTGACGAGTTTAAAGTTCTCCCAATCACTATGACAATGAGCCATTGTCTGGTTATTTGATTATGTAAAATGAAAAAAAAAAGAGAAACTTTAATGTTTCTACAGTGTTATCTCGTAACAGACTATAATAGTTTGATTTGTAGTTGCAAATCTAATTGTCCATATATTTTAAGCATTGATCAACATCAAAAGTTTTTGGTATTTACCAAAGTTTCTACCACCATTATGAGCACCTTAAACCCTATTGCATGGTTGTTGTAGGAACACGAGGCTAGGAGAAAAGCAAAACCAAGTATCAAAAAACATTGGTGGGTGAGTGCAGATTTCTGCTCAAAAGACATCTCCTTCAGAGCTAACCGTCCGCTCTCCAATTCGAACGATGCAACATCCTCCGTCCAACGGAAGAAACGACACATCTTAGGCGGTTTTCTATAGTTTGGGATGATGTAGTACTTACGATTTGGATTTGTTCTGCATGAGAGATCAGAAAATAATAGAAAATGCGACTATAGGGACATACCACACCGTAGCAGTCATCAATGGTGCCATTCCAATCCATATTTCTGCTCAGCAAAGAAATAAATGAAATAGTAAATGTACCGCTTTGAAACTACAGAAACACTTGGATAATTGGATTGTCAAAAATATTTGACTTACTTTGTCTCTTGCTGACCTTAGAAGAGGTTCTGCGTCAACTGAGGGCCTTTGAGACTCTAGTTTTTAATTGCAGTTCTGTCTACTGGTGGTGTAATTTTTGAACATTTCTTTTTGAACTGCTGCCTATATTACTGTAATATCTCATATATTACTATGTTTTTCTTATCGGGCATTTAAACCGATGAAATACATATTAAACTTTTACCAAAAAAAAAAAATATATTTGACTTACAATGGTACTCATTACATGGAATCACGTCGAGTTTTGACTACAATTCCTGCTATGAAATTGAGATTGTATAAGTATTTACATTTACCAACAAAATCAACCCAAAATTCAGAAATAAGCAACAAAGATCATGAATTAAAAACCTTGTAGTCGAACAGAAATTCACAGCATCGAAAGCATATCATTGTCATCAAACTTTCCATTTCAACTACATTTAAAGAATACTCAAATTAACTTCCTTGTTTGTAAAAAGGAAAGTAAATTAGTTATTGTAATTAGATTTTTATGTAAACAATATAAATAAAAATACCTCATATTTTTGTCTTGAAAATTATGTTCACTATCCTTTGGACAATTTTCGATGTCATGATCGAGAACTACCCTCCCACAAATGATTTGTTAGCTCCTACAATGGTTTTAACTGGTCACTTGACTCTTTAGTCCTTACTACCACAATCAAATACCATGTGTTTGTAGACATTTCATTTTTTACATTTCTGAGAATTAATTAAGGATAGAAAAGTTTGAGACATTTAAAATTACATAACTAAGAATATTTAACATATACTCTAAATTGTTCATAATCTCTTCAATAGTGTTACTTAATACGAGTGTGTTAGCTGTTGCAGAACTAGTATTTTCATTTAACTTAAATTAGTGGCAAGTTTGAGTACTTTAACTTTAAAAAAATGTTTTTATCATTTTATGGAATTTTTAAGATTATTCTAGACTTTAACACATCTCTTTGGATTTATGTGTGAATATTGTAGAAACTAAAGAAAAGTTACAAAAAAACCAGTTGTAACTTATCGGAGTGGTGCCAACAATTATTGCCTGTTAGACAGGCGTCAACATTTATTGCCACTTAAACAAGTACCAACCTTCAATTAGCATTCTCCTTGTATTTTTAAGACCTCTTGGGCTCTAAAATATTCTATAGTCCTTCCCAAAGAGTTTTAATATATATTATGAAATAATAATTATTATTATTAAATTCTCAAATATTCTAATGGAATTTAAAATATGTGCTTAATAGTTTTTGTGAATATCAACCTAAAAATTTCAAAAATTAATATCTTATGACGTCACTACTATTGCTAGAAACATTTTAAAATAATATTCTAATTTTTCTAGTAATTAAGTATGATGTCATCCATTTAAAAAAGGAAAAGGAAACAAACTAATTAATTAATTAGGGAAAATCCTATAAAAAAAAATCTAAAAGCAGTTAGTTTTAGATATTATCTTAAATTAATAAATTTCTAGAATAAAATGGTGAAAATAAATCGAGATAACATATTTAGATATTAATTTTAAAGATATAATCCTTTAAGATAATATCTATAATCTTTTAAAAATTGGACTTAATTTAACAAAAAATCCAAAAAATTAATGATGTCCACTTTAAAATAAAATATTTATATTTTATAATTTTTGGGGCTAAAACTGAAATTTTAATCTAGATATCACTTTTTTAAATATTATATCTATATCTAAATTAAAATAATATTAAAAACCATAGATAATCTAAAATATCCAAGTAGTTACGAATTTAAATAAATTCCAAAATATCCACAAAAACAAATAATCTCCTCAATGAAATTATAGAATATATTTATTTTAAATTTAGGTTGCTTAATGAGTAAGCTTAGGTTTAAAATAATATTCATTATAAATAAATCTCCATTACAAAGAATATTTTAAAAATGGGTATTAAGTCCTAAATAGTTTTATGTTCATAATAAATTATTTTGAAAATTAAATCCTAACTAAATTGAAGTTTAAAAGTCTTCGGAATAGACGTTTGTTTTTCTACTGTGTTGGTGCTACTCTTTAGTAGATGTATAGAGCGAACGTCCATTTTTCTCTTATGTTGAAGCAAAGTCTCGACAGACGTTCATTTTGGACGTTTGCAAAATCTTTAAATGGATATAGTGACGTAGCGAATGTCTATTAGGCTTTGCGAAGAATTCAAGGCATGAACTAAACAATAATCCACCTTGATTTGAATTCTCCTATGCATGTGAGACTCCTTTCTCCTCTGTCAAGGCCTATCCCTTCAAGAGTAACACAACCCAGTCAAATCAAAACAGAGATCAAACTTGATTGATAGAAGAGACTTAGTGATCATATCACTAGGATTGTTTGTTGTACCAATTTTCATTACTTGAATCTCACCACATGCAATCAACTCACGTGTGAAGTAGTACTTGACATCAATGTACGATATTCTCTCTTGAAACATTTGATCCTTTAACAGGTGAATAGCACTTTGATTGTCACAATACACAACAAAATCATCTTATTCTTGGTCGAGCTCAATAAACAGACTCTTTAATCATATAGCTTCTTTGTCTACTTCTGCCAAAGCTATATATTCAACTTTTGTGGTAGACAACGACGTTGTAGCTTACAAAGTTGACTTCTAATTGATCACATAACCTCCACTGGAGAATAAGTATCCTGTAAGAGACCTTCTTTTGTCATGATCACCTGTAAAATTTGAGTCAACAAAGTCAACTAACTCTCTCTTATTTCTGCTAAACTTTAGACAAATATCTAAGGTACCACTAATATATCTTAGATTACTATTTGTCAATGCTCCTTTCTTGGGTTTACCGTATATCTACTCACTATACTAACAGCTTGGGTAATGTTTGGACAAGTGCAAATCATAACATATATAATGCTTATTATTGCATTGGAATAGAGAACACGCGACATGTAAGCCTTCTCTTCTTCTATTTATGGAGATAGATCTGTAGTAAGTTTGAAATGTGTTCCAAGAAGAATTTTTTTTGACTTGGAGTTCTCTATCTCAAAACGTTATCGAACTTTTTTCAAGTATTTTTCTTAACTAAGTACAATGTCTTATTTTTTCTGTCTTTGTAGATTTCCATGCCAATAATTTTCTTCGATGGTCCCAAGTCCTTCATTTTAAACTCTCTACTAAGTAAGACCTTTAAGTTGCATATCTCATGTTTATTTGTGATTGCAATCAATATATCAGTAACTTATAGAAGCAAATAGATAAAAGAACCATCATTAAGTTTCTTTATGTAAACATAGCTGTCATAATTACTTCTATCGTAGTCGTGTGTAACCATGAAAGTATTAAACCTCTTATACCAATGCCTTGGTGATTGCTTCAAGTCATACAATGATCTCTTTAGCAAACAAACTTGATGTTTTTTTCTTCAACAACAAAACCTTTTGGTTGTTTTATATAAATTTGTTTATCAAGTTCACCATGTAGAAAAGCTGTCTTTACATCTAGTTACTCCAACTCCATGTTATGAGCTACGTCCAATGTTAGTAAAACATAAATATAGAATTGCTTAATAACAGTTGAAAAAATATCATATGCCTTTTAGCTGATTGTAGCCCTTAGCATCTAGACAGGCTTATACTTTGAATTAGTGACTCCATGTATGTCCTCCTTTTTTTTGAATATCCATTTGCAATCAATAATCTTTTTGCATTTGGGTGGCTTTATCAAGACCTAAGTTGTGTTCCTTTACAGAGACTCTATTTCCTCGTTCATGGCAACCAATCAAGAAGACGAATCATGTCTAGAAATAGTCTCAGAATATGTAGAAGGCTCACCTTTGTCTATGGTTTCTTTTGTCGTTGAAAGTGCATATGCAACTATTTACTGTGCATACCCTAGATTTGGCTTAGCTTTTCTCCTTAATCTTCCTTTGGCAATACTATACGATTCTTCTTCCATTGCTTCATCTTCTTCATGCTCACCATCATGAACATCAACTGCAACAAGCTGTGAATGCTCAATTTATAGCTCCACTTACTTGGAGATACTCTCCTGAGAACTGTATCATTAGAAGCAATAGAATCTTTCTTTGGAGATAGTAGGACAGACTCATGAAAGACAACATTTCTCTCTATCAATAGCCTAGGACAGATTCATGAAAGACACCACAACCTATAGCTTTTCATGCCAGAAGCATAAACCAAGAAGATACATTTTCTAGTTATAACATTTAATTTTCCATAATCACAATGAGCTTATGTAGAACATCCAAACTTTTTTAACTATGAGTAATCTACAGGAGTACCAAACCATACCTCTTCTAGAATTTGAAAATCAATGAATGATGCTAGAGATTGATTCACCAAGTAACATGTAGTAGACATGGCCTCGGCCTAGAAAGATTTAGACCTACGTTCAACAACATGCATCAGGCTCTCTCAATGAGAGTTTGGTTCATTCATTCAGCCACATTGTTTTATGAAGAACTGTAAGGCATAATACAGTGACACCTAATGACTTCATTCTTGCAAAATTTATCAAACTGTAAATTATAAAATTCAAATCCATTGTTTGTGTTGAGACACTTGACTTTCTTTTCTATTTAATTCTTTATTAGGGTTTTCGACTACTTAAAGTACTTTAATGCTTTATCTTTGTACTTCAACATGTAGACTCATACTTTTCATGAGAATTTGTTTATAAAAGTCAATATGTATCAGACACCTCTAAAGGATGGAACACTTAACAGACCACACAAATCTAAGTGAATATAATCCAACTTGCTTTTGGTTTTATGGATACCTACTTAAAGCTCACTCTTTTCATTTTTCCAAGTACACAATGTTTTTAAAAGTTAAGAGTCCTTGTGCACTAACCACTAAGGAGTCCTTTTTTGCTCAATAATGTCATCTCCTTCTCATTCATGTGTGCTGACATCAAACGTCAAAATCTTGTTGTATCATCTTCAAGGTTAGGTGATGATAATATCACCGATGCACTCGAACTTGCAACTATTCTTCCCTGCAATATATATAAACTTCTAACATGCTTGGCTTTCATAAGGACTAGAGCTCCTTTAGAGACAGTCAAAACTCCACCTTCAGTTGAATATTTCTACCCATTTGATTCAAGAGTGTACAAAGAAATGAGATTCTTTGCCAAACTTGGAACATGATGAAGATTGGATAATATCCTCACTATGCCATTGTGCACTTGATTTGAATTGTACCTCTCCTAACAGTTTTACATGGTGAATCATTTCCCATGAGCACATGTCTACCATCAATAGATTCTTAAGTAGAGAATCAATCTCTTTTGGGACACATATGATTTGTACAATCATAGTCAGGTATTTACTCATTCTTGTACTTACCTACATTTGTGATAAGAAGAACAAAACCATTTGAATTTTCGTCGACAACATTTACATGAAAGATAGATTCATGAAAGACAACATTTCTCTTTATCAATAGCCTAGGACAAATCCATGAAAGATGTCACAACCTATAGCTTTTCACGCTAGAAGCATTACCCAAGAAGATATATTTTCTAGTTATAACATTTAATTTTCCATAATCATAATGAGCATATGTAGGACATCCAAAATTTTTTTTGTTTTGAGTACAGGAGTAAGAGACCATATCTTTTCTGGAGTTTGAAAATCAATGGATGATGCTAGAGATCGATTCACCAAGTAACAGGTAGTAGACATGGCCTTGGCCTAGAAAGATTTAGACCTACATTCAACAACATGTATCAGACTCTCTCAATGAGAGTTTGGTTCATTCATTCAGCCACATTGTTTTATTGAGAACTGTAAGGAGTAGTATAGTGACACCTAATGCCTTCATTCTTGTAAAATCTATCAAACTGTAAATTATAAAATTCAAATCCATTGTTTGTGCTGAGCCACTTGACTTTCTTTTCTGTTTAATTCTTTATTAGGGTTTTCCACTACTTGAAGTACTTTAATGCTTTATCTTTGTGCTTCAACAAGTAGACTCATACTTTTCATGGCAAGTCATTTATAAAAGTCAACATGTATTAGACACCTCCAAGGGATGGAACACGTAACAGACCACACAAATCTAAGTGAATATAATCCAACTTGCTTTTGGTTTTATGGATACCTGCTTAAAGCTCACTCTTTTCATTTTTTCAAGAACACAATGCTTTTTAAAGTTAAGTTTACCTGTGCACTAACCACTAAGAAGTGTTTTTTTGCTCAATAATGTCATGTCCTTCTCATTCATGTGTGCTGACATCAAACACCCCAATCTTGTTGCATCATTTTCAAGGTTAGGTGATGAGGATATCACTGATGTACTCGAACTTGTGACTGTTCTTCCCTGCAATATATACAAACTTCTAACATGCTTGGCTTTCATAAGGACTAGAGCTCCTTTGGAGACAGCCAAAACTCCACTTTCAGTTGAATATTTCCACCCATTTGATTCAAGAGTGTACAAAGAAATGAGATTTTTGGCCAAACCTGGAACATGACGAACATTGGATAATGCCCTGTATATGCCATCGTGCACTTGATTTGAACTGTACCTCTCCTAATGGTTTTACATGATTAGTCATTTCCCATAAGCACATATCTACCATTAATAGATTCATAAGTAGAGAACCAATCTCTTGGGACACATTTGATTAGTACAATCATAGTTAGGCATTCACTCATTCTTGTACTTACCTTCATTTGTGATAAGAAGAACAAAACCATCTGAATCTTCGTTGGTAACATTTGCATGGGTTGTATCAGACTTGCCTTAATTCTTACTATCATTCTTTCTCTTCTCTTTGTTTTGTAACTTGTAACACTCCATAATGTGACTTATCTTCTTATAATAGTTGCAAAATTTTGATATTACCTTGGATTTTGGTGTAGACCTGCTCTTATTGTTGTTGAACTCATTTTCTATTGATCTTCCTCTTGTGAATAGGACTTTATTATTTACATCTCTTTTTTGTGTTAATTCTCTATCCATTAATTCTTTAGAGAGTAAGTATTTCTTTACATCTTTTAAAGAAATTGAGTCTTTCTTATAGATAAGAGTTTCTTGAAAGTTCTTGAAGGATGATGACAAAGAGCATAAAAGTAACAATGCTTGGTTCTCATCATCAATTTTGAAATTAGCATTTTCTAAATTCATAATAATAGAAGTAAACTCATCCATGTGGTATTTAATAGACATATCTGCAATCATGTGAAGTATGAATAGCATTTGCTTCAAATGTAGACGAATAATAAGGGACTTCGTTGTTTATAGAAATTCAAGCTTCCTTTAGGCTTTTGTTGTACTTTCTTCATGAACAATATTGCGCAAAACTTCATTGGACATGTGCAATTGAATCATGGTCAATGTCTTTTAGTTAAGTTCTTCTCATTGTTCATCCATCATGGTACTTGGCTTCATCTCTTTTCCAAGAATGGTCTTCTTCAACTCATTTTGAATAAGGATATATATATCCTAACACAAGGATGTGTGTGTGTGTGTGTGTGTATACATATTTTGAAGTAAGGGACTTCAAATCTTAACACAAGAGTGTGTGTGTGTATTAGGTTATTTAGATACAGACTTTAGAGATAATAAAGATGATGGAAAGTCCACAACCGAATACTTATTCATCTTTGGTGGTAGTACTGTCTCATGGAAAAATAAGAAGTAAGGCTGTGTTACCAGACATACACAGGAAATAAAATACATTGCATGTAGTACAACCACCATACATATTGTTTGTATTAAAAGATTTTGAACGACTTGAATCTTAATCTGATAGATAGACTAGTTGGAATATATTGTGATAACTAAGTAGTAATTAGTCTTATTAATAGTGGTGTTAATAGTTCAAGAGGAAAGCACATTGAAATACAATATCACTACAATCGTGATATCATACAGAAAGAGGAAATAAAGGTGAGTTATATTTCCATCTCGAACATGATTGTTGACTCTATGACAAAAAAGATTCTAGCAAAGAAAAATTTGTCAAGCATGTAGACTTGATGGGATTAAGTAATATTTTCATGAAAAATAGAGATGGAATACATTTTAATAAATAGTGAGAGTAGAAATTGAGAAAAACTCATATATTTCATGAATAGTAGGAGTATAGGAATTTACTGCTTGATCTTCATAACTAAGTGGAAGATGTTGAAATATAATCAATGAAGACCACGTAATAATAAAAAATGTGAGAAATTTTTTTTTGTGATTGTCAAAGGTGGTTACGGATAGTGAGATATGAGAAGTCATTTTTTCCTCCTCTACAAAATAGGATTTGTCTCCTATTTGGATAGAGATTTATTCTCGAGAATTTTTGAAAAATCCCATGTCTGGGAGTCTAAATCAATTACTAAATTTACAATGTAAACGCCATCAGGCATTGCATGTCATCTTTCATGATTTGTTTACATGCTACATGAAAAAGAAGAAGAAGAAGCAAGGGTATTGTTTTACTAAAATTCATTTATCTCTTTCTTATAATCCATGATCTAAACCGGTGCATAAAAGAACAAAGGATCCTTTGCTTTATTTGCTGTTGACAATTCATGGAAAGTAGAGAAATAAACATAAAATCAGACCCTCCTATGAAATTGGTTTTCCAATGAGCCAGTTTAGAGGTAATCTTTTCCAAAACAGGGGACCAATCCTGTCTAGAGGCCCTCCTATGATGAAGAGGAAGTCCTAAGTAGGTAATTGGTAATGGGGCAGCCTTGCACCCAAGAAGGTTACAAGCAGAATCAATAATATCCTGCCCAACCTGAATACCAGTAATA
This sequence comes from Posidonia australis, assembly GCA_024699735.1. NCBI lineage: Eukaryota > Viridiplantae > Streptophyta > Magnoliopsida > Alismatales > Posidoniaceae > Posidonia > Posidonia australis. The sequence continues at coordinate 12,434 of JAMKQA010253998.1, forward strand.
GATGATTTAGAAAAATTAATCTTGAGACCAGAGCAAGATTGGAAACAGCATAATAT
>JAMKQA010254001.1:0-12659 GCA_024699735.1 Posidonia australis
AACTACAAGAGTAGAACCAAGCATTTCAGAATCAAGTATCATTTCATCAAAGAACTGATTGAAGAGGGAAATCTGACACTTCAAAAGATAGCAGGAAGCAAGAATCCAGCAGACATGTTCACGAAGACTGTCAGCATTCAAAAACTAAGGGTATGCATGGCCTTAGTCGGCCTCCAAGTTACTTGAAAATGGAGGAGTGGCGTGGTGGCAAGGTTACAAGGTTGATGAGCGAGCATACGTCTGTAACAGTCTCCAAGTGGGAGATTGTTAGGATTACTCTGGTGTGGAGACTGTTTAAGTCTTCACAAGTGTATGTATCCTTATTGGGCCTGATAAGTCTTTGGGGTGATTTGTGCCCTAATGTTGCACTATAAATAAGTGCTGTAACCTTGTAACAGGAGTGTGAGAAAACTAGTGAAACCACCAGAAGACGCCCGTGTAGTAGGCTTCGGCTAAACCACGTAAAACCTAGTGTTGTGCTTGATTCTCCATCTCTTCTGCCTCCTTCCCACGTATTGAATCCCATCATGAACAAGAATAGGGAAAGGGGGTCACCTTGGCGAAGACCATTGGAGGCTTGCAAAAGCGTAGAGGACTAATCATTGATGCATATGGCAAACGACGCCTAGACCATAGAGCCAATAAGCGCACATCATCTATCACAGAACCCCAATTACTTCATGACGTGCAAGAGGAAAAGCCTACTGACAGAGTCGAAGGCCTTCCATAGATTCACCTTGCAAGCAAGCCGTGCACATCCCCACTTGATATGAAAATGAGAAATGATTTCATGGGCAGTAAGAAGTGCATCCAAAAGCAACTAATCACCAATGAAGGCTCACTGAGCAGGATCAATCAAGCATGCTAGGAGAGGCCATAGGCATGAGGCGAGCACCTAGGAAATGATGTGGTAGAGTGCATTGTAAAAAGAGATCAGCCGGTGATCAGAGATGGACTATGGTGCATCACATTTGCAAATGAGCTTAATGGTTGTGCAATTGATCAACTAAAGGAGCTTCCCATATCAAAGGAAACCATTGATGCTGACCAAAAGGTCTCCATGGAAGATACCCATAGCCTCCTTGAAGAAATAGTAATTAAAACCATCAAGCCCAGGCTCCTTGTCCATATCCAAACTCCAAATCACCTTCCGAAGCTTCTCAATAGTAACTAAAGAGAGGAGGAGCTAGTTATCATCTGTAGAGACCACGTTTTGGGGGGAGGGGGGTGGGGGGTGGTGGACATCTAGGGAGGAGGCACATCAAGGATCCACCAGTTGAGAACAACGTTGAAATGCTTTCAAGCAACATCGAAGATTGCACCAATCTGGGTGTGAACGGTATTGCCATCATGGAACAGTTGGATTTCATTCCGTGTGTGTCATAACAACAAGGAGTGGTAAAAAGGAGCTATATTGGAGTTGTTGGTGGACAACGATGAGATGTGGAATTACTAGCAAATGACACATTCCTCATGGTCCAGCTCACAACTGAGTTGTTTCTAGAACACAACCTCACACAGCATAAGCACCTAGTGCACACCCACATCAGTATCTTCATCGAGATTGAGTATTGTGATGACCTCAACAAGCTGCTTTCAGAGTTCTACCACATGGCAGGTGTGACCATGCCAGCGACATAATTCACGCAATCGAGGTGCAAAACCGATAAGGTCATGGCAAAAAGGGTGAATCCAAGAAAGGACACTCGACTCGAAAACATCAAAACAAAGCAAAAAGGATAAGGGAGTCGTCTCCTACTCTATTTATCAGAAAGATAAGGAAATTTGAGTAAGCAAAGGTAGTAGATGCAAAATAAAATAAAAGAATGCTGACTCGATTGCTAATGGATAAACACATAGGTCATTGCAAACAAAGAATGGGTAAGGACTTCTATTACATACGAGGAGGTGTTAGGTACCCTCATACGCCCAATAAGTCAGTCTTTCTTTGCTTTTCCACTCATGTGTGTGTCTTGGCAATGTAAGGAGAATCGTTAATATATGTAGATGACAGGATATGAAATGTAAGCATAAATGCTATTTAATGTATGCTCGAACGAGCACGACGTTTGATGCTATGCAAATGCAGATATATTAGTTGGGGAATCAGAAACCATTGAACTAGATCAAAAATAGAAAAAGCCACACTCTACCCCGATCCTAAACCAAGTTATCCACGATGGTCACCCGCGAGAGGCACACATGGTTCTAGCTCGCAATATTTGTGCATGGTACTAGTTGATGTTGAGACTCTAGACTTTTCATCGCATGGGGGCAAAAAATGACAATCAAAACATGTGTCTCAATTATTTAAATACATGAAAGGAGACCCAAGATCAGATTGCATCCCCAAAACGAAAACGACGATGCAAGCCTCAACCTCCCCACCTCCATGTTCGTGTCGTCTGCATCCTAGAGTCCTGTAGCCATGATGCAAAACGTTAATGCCTAGGACTCTATCGAGACTCAACGAGGAGGGTGAGGAAGAGGAGGATACACAAAATAATGGTAAAATGTGGTGATGGGCCACTATCCATGCTCAACGGCTGATGGCTTCACACAGACGGCGAGCCTATCACCGAAAAACCTATGTCTATGCAATAACAAGATAAAAAGTGCACAAAAACTCACTAGGAATAAGGCAAATGAAGAAAACAAACTCCAGCTAGACAAGAGAAGGAATGAAGCATTGAAAATTACCCGTGTGGGACTTTGTAGAGCTAGGGTTTTGCATTGGAGACCTTGGATTCAAATAGGTTTGAGCTGAAAGGTTGGGATGGGTTTAATGGGATTGGAGTAGGGTTTAATGCATGGAAGATGGGTGTGGTGGCTCAAGGCATGTTGGTTGGGGTGTATGCCAAAGTCCATGCAAGCCAATAAGAAGCACTGAGACAATGGCCCATGAGGTGGCTAGACCAATCAACTGTGCTGCGTTGGCTACTAACCTAGGGTATTCGTGCATCCAACCAGTGGTACTAGTCCATGGGTCTTGAATGTGAGAGACCCATGATAGAGCCTGGCTATTGGATTTTGAGCCTATTTCCCAAGCATTTGAACCACTGATGAGCTTGGGTTTGAGCTTTGGTGGTGGTTTTATGGTGCTGGGCTAGTTTGGGATGTAACACTAGGTTTTGGGTATTGGTTTCTGTCTATCATGACCAGAGCGCTTCCTTCTAAAGCAGTCCATTGACAAATGACTACAAAATCAAAATCTCTACAGATGCCCCTCCTTGAGTGAGGTCAAGGGAACCGAGACCAATGCTCAGGGTTGACAAGACACCCCATCTGAGTCTACGGGAGGGTGGTCTTGCTGTTGGCCTTGAGTCACTTATTTAGCAAATGCACCGAATGTCACGACTCATGGCCCATGCATGATGTAGATGCAAAGGTGGATGCTGATGTGGATATTGAGACAAATGCTGATGTTGATACTGAACTGGGTCTCATCAGTCTGATGCAAGAATCCAAGACAAGTAGAACTTTGTCTATGTGGAGCAAAGTCACATGAAAGATGCAAATTGGATCTCGCCTATGTGGTACGAGGATCCAAGAAAAGCAAGACTTTGTCCATCAAGAGAGAAGTCACATGAGAAGGGCACATTGGATCTCGTTCGTTTGGTACGAGAATCGAGGACAAGTGTGTCCATTTGGAGCGAAGTCGCACAGGAGATGGAATAAGAAGCAGGCTGGAATGACTTACCTAGCCAAACAAGTAGGGGGGATACTAGACACGCCTGGTGTAGATCCAAGGTGAATGCTGTGCAATGATGACGTGTTGTAGTGCAATGCAGCGACACAATGTGATGCGATGTGATGAATGCAATGATACGATGAATGCGATGTGATGAATGCAATGAGACAATGCATGTGATGTGATGCGATGCGATGATGTAGTGATACACATGATGCATGATACACATGCCAATGGATGAAATGTTAATGCAGTATATGCTAATGTTGGGCAACGAGTTGGCAGTTGATCAACCTGAGAAGGGGCATGAAAAGCTATCGAATTTGGACCAATGGACACCCATACTAGACTATCAGGCTCACCGCACGACAGAGGTGGCATGGTAGGCTAACAGACCTATCAACCAGATAGTTTGGGATATTAGCTCTAACTGGAAAGAAAGAGGCATGGCAAGATATCGATCCTGTCGACCGGACAAAGACATTTGATAGATGCTATCTAGACAGATGATGGTGTCATTCAGATAGTTTGGGATATCAGCCTGAAGATAGATAAGGGTCGTAGCAAGATATCAGACTTGCTGACCGAGGAAAGCTAAATGACGGATGTCATCCAGACAGATGACGATTGTGGATAGTGGTTTTGGGGGTTGATGAGAAGTGTCGATGACTCTATTGTGATTGACACTTGTCCTTTGCTGATGTCAATTGACAAGACACCTACGGGAGATGATGGTTGTGGTGGATGCAGATTCTTGGTTCACTAGGTCGACAGCAAGATGCCACCCAGCGACGTCCTTATGCTATGTAACATACCAATGGACGAGTGGGGGATCAAGGGTTAGGACTAAAATCACTTAAAATGGAATAAAAGAAAAAATTTGCTATCATTTCCCATGGTACCAGCAGTGGAATCATCACATCGCCACATACACTAGCGACGACATCGAAGATTCCATATTTGCTTGACATGGTGAATCAATACCTAAAAGGCAATGATATTTTCCACGTCAACAAGTTGTCGGTGGTAAAGGTGTTGAGCTACTAAAAAGGCAAAATTTTAAAAATTAAGATCCCAAAATATCCTCATATGGATCTAATAACAAATAGCGACCAAATCAATCCGTAAAAATCATCTTCATAATGGAAAGATATTTAAAATAAATTTCAAATTCAAATCAAACTTAAAATGTTAAGTAAATCAAATTTTAAATTTTAAATCTCCAATAATAATGAAAAGATCAATTAGTAGCAGGGATATATTTGATTTAATTTAGATTTGCAATCATCTAGATATTTTAGATTTTATCTTTATTTTTAAGCATTATCTTTAAATAACATTTAAAAATGTGATAACTTAACATAAAATCTCTTTTTTTATAAAAATAAAGATAGCTAATCTTAATTTAATGTCATCCATATTTCTAGAATTTTCTTGAATTTATTAACATTTATGAAGATTTATATGATATGTCATATATATTTAAGTGCTAGAAAAGTTATAAAAATTATAATATTTATGGAAAAAACATGATAATATTTTATAAATATCCCACATATCGCATTAAAGCCTGAGATGACAAATTATGTTGAGAGAGAATGCCAGGTTACCCGTTGCCTGTGTGAGTGGTCCCAAGTGTTAACATGTCGCCAATATTAATGGCGACGAGCGTCATAGCTTACTAAGTTGGTGACTAGATCCGTCGCGTCCCACACTCGCAACATCCTAGTCTTTTGTAGTTTACACCTTATCTTTTATTTTAATCCACAAAGATATGTTAAAAGTCCAAAAATACTTCAAAAATTCTATAAAATCATAAATACATCTTCTTCAGGATCAAACTACTCAAATTTTCCATTAATTTGAGTAAGACGGGAGCATCAACTCTACCACAGTTGATGACTCACATCGAAAAAAGTTCAAGGGGCTTGAACCTATCACTAGTTCAAGTGGGTTAGCTCTGCCACAACTAATGACCTTGAATCAAGTAAAATCAAAAATGTTTTCAAAGAATCATGGAAAAATCTGAAAAAATATGTTATAGATCCTTAGCCATGTTATCTCGGGTGCCTTAAGGTTTTCCATCCTTAACTAACTCTGGGAGACACCAAAATGGGATATCTATAGATGCCCCTTCTTGGTGTTGATCTTGGAACATGATTGACTTCAAGATAAGAATGATATCCCCCATTAAGCATTTATTGAAAAAGGGAGCTCACTCACAAGTAGTTCGCCACAAAGGGTAAAAAACGAAAACCACCTTTTAGTTTCAAGACGTTGTCACACAGCCAAAAGGTAGGACCTACCTGGTTTCAGGAATTGTCACACAACCAGGTGGTGGAAAGGGTGAACAGACTCGATTTTGAGACATGGTCACATAGTCGAGTAGTTCAATTAAAAATGTTGTCATATTGAAGACTCAGGCTTGGGGGGTCAAGACGATTTCAAAGCTATGTGTCGTTGTCAGTGTCAAGACCATATCAACTATGTTGAGATCACATCAATAGGACAAAAACTAAGGATAGTCATGGGGAGATTACCCTATCATCTATCAAAAAACAAAAGGTAATAAAACGTTGTGGCTTCCCATTTGAGAGCTTGCTCAGATTGGAATTTCTAAAAGGATAGGTTGGACTTGAACTGGTTTAAGGAGGATCACACGTTCTAAGGATTTCTAACACTCTTGAAGAACAATGCTCTATCTATGCTCTACTTCCAATGGTATGAAAAATAATGCATGGATGCATGATTCAATCACACAATGCTAATGCAAGGTCAACAGATGATGCAATGAATGGTCCATATGGTAGGTTAGGTCAGTAGGGTATGGTTGGTCCCAAACCATATAGGCATTTGCAAAATGCATGGAGGCAATTAGTTGTGGTTAAGTGTTTTTGGTCCTCGAGTGTGACCAATACTCTTGGGAAAGGGCCATTGTTCCACAACTCGACTTCGCAGGTAAAGGAGTTCTATGTTTAAAGAGCCGAGTGAGGGAATAAACACTTCCTTTGCCAAATTGGTGTTTGCCTCTTAGTCATAGGGATGTGTCCATATACGTCATATGAACCTCAAAGGTAGGAGTCCATTCTTCAATCTTGCTCTACTTTGTCTCACATGTAGCATCATGGTGAGACTTTTATTGTGGTTGTTGGTGTTGTAGACACTCCGATTTTGAGGCAGCTCGTAGGCAAACTCTCCAGAAGGATGTTGCTTTGGACACGGCAGGCCTAACCACATCCGAATCCTCTCTGACATTTTGATTAGCCCAAGATCATCACACAAACCACGACCGCAAGCCCATGGTCCAGTCGATAATCCAGGCAGCCAAGTGGAAAGCACTATTTTAGAGCACCAATGTGGAGCACCATAATGGAGCACCAATGTGGAGCACCATCATGGCGCACCAATGTGGAGCACCATCTTGGCGCACTTATATGGCACACCAAGCTAGCGCACAACTCTGTTCCAGGACGCTGGTTGTTGGCTGTTCATTTTCTCCACTTGTAACCTCCATATATATGAGTGGACTCTTTAGCCCTTATCTATTTTATTATTCTCCTACAAGCCTACGTTAGTCTGTTGGTTTCTAAGGCTTTTGGCATCCCAAAACTCTACATCTTCACCTCCTTTAAAAGCAAACTATGCACCTCACTGCAGACTCTCTTGGTAACTCGTCATCACTTTGAGCAACCAGTGCACCCACCTCCAGAGCATCTCCAAGCATCCACTACATCCCTGAGCACCCTCAACCGTGTCCATAGCACCTAGAGGGAGATACCTCGAGCCACCCAAGGAGAAAAATACCATAGATATTCTGTTCTCTTTTTTTTGTTCTAGGCTATTTTGAATAAGGTTTATGCTACGAACTTGACTGTGGATTAATTTTCTATGGGATGTTTGATCGATACACTGTTTGTTTATCTTGGTGGTGGATCATGGTATATTGTTTGTAAGGCTGCTTGCACTATTTGTTTACTTTTTTTGTTTGTTTGCAGGGTTTTGTGGTGGATCACAGTTCGTATAAGACCACTAGCCACTGAATACAAGTTGTGACTCATCCCCTTGCATGCCATGTAGACCTCCCACACTTTCTCAATCATTTAGGATGTCCCCATGCAACCCCAGAGCCACTACTAGCTGTAACAGTCCTAGAGAAACCATAAACATGCATAGATAGGGAAAGAGAGAGAGGAGTGTTTTGATCTTGGTTGAATAGTGTGTTCCCTGGCATCTAGTTTAGTACTCTGAATGGTCATTAGCATAGTTAATCACATGCATTCTCCCGGAGCTTTGGATTCAGGTTGCTATCTGAAATAGAGTATCTGGAGTGCACCAGACTGGTGCACCATCCTGGCGCACCAGTCTGGTCACAGGATGCAAATAGTAGGTTTTGCTTCATGGTTCGCATGTTTTCTTGATTGTCATGGGTTTTGATTGTTCTGGTATTTGTTCCTGGATATACCATGATCATGCTTGCATAGTTTTACTATCTAATAACTCTGATTGCATTAGTTTTGCACCTAGTAAAGTAGTGATGCTTACTACTTGTGTCTATTGAATTGGTTGCCTTTTGGGTTCTTGTCGATGGAAATCTTTTGTGCCGATGCATGATTCAGACCCCTAGTAGCCTAGCTGAACAGTAGGACATGATCCATTCCCCACTTCACTTATATTTGGTTTTAGATACAACACTAGACACGACTTGCATGTGGCATGGCATTGCATATCGCCCTCGGGCATACAGAAACAGGCTGTAAGCCAACATTTCCATATAAGTAAACGAAGAAGCCATGAAAGACCGATTTCTCGGACACATGGGGGTGACTAATACCTTCCCCGTGCGTAACAGGGATCCTTGCCCAATTTTTGGTTCATGATGACCTTTTCATTGGTTTGTTGCATAATTTTAGTGTTTTAAAGTAGTTTTCCTCGTCTCTTGTTTTTAAGTAGACTAGGTGGCAACTCCTGCATTTGTATCATTGCTTTATCGCTTTATGCCATGGCTTTGCTGATCCTCGTGCATTTGGCTTTTCACACCACACACGAGGTTATCGCCGGCATGGTTATAGGAACTGGCAACTCCACTAGGGATCAAACCCAGAATCTCTGGTTTTCGTTTTGGGTTTTCTATTTACTCTGGCATTTCCACTTGTTTACTTGTTCCACATGCTTTGCTTTGGCTGTCCCTTTGTAACACAAGCTGCATCTTCCTTACATTTTTGTGCATGCCTTTTGTATGGTGGGTGTTTCTTTTTACACATTTGTTATGCCACCTCTTTTGCACATAACATGCACATGCCTTTTGTCTGTTGATTGATGGTTGCTTTGCATGTTTTCTTTCCCTTTTGCATATGCCATGATTACGAGATTAAAGACATGTTTTTCTCCCTGTTTTGGTTAATAAAAACAAAAAATAAATAAATAGGACAAACTAGTGACAAATTGCTAACTTTCCCCCCAAGGTTTAATAAATTTGCAAGTAAAAGACTTAAAGCATATTTTGCATTCATCATATAAGGCATGCATCTTCTCCACTCTTGTGTCCACCTATATAGTTTGCAAAGGACATTCCCCAGTTTCCCATTTTATAGCTTTGGCGTGGGATGAGATATCGGTATGTCCTCCCTTGTCCAGGGCCGTGTCGGTGTTAGTAGAGGGTACAGCCTACTGCTTTGGCAGTTGACGAGGCCCCGAACGCACCACCAGTTCACTGCCTAAGCTTTGGCAAGGATTTAGAATGGGAACCTTTAGTTTCTAACCTTGAGTCAGAGACCCATTTACCCTTGTGCGAGCCCAGAGTAGACAGCTTGTTAAGACACCCCTAGATTGTGAGAGCGCATACTAGAAACATTCATGCATTTGTATTCATACCACCATAAGCATTGCATTTTTCTAACCTGATTCCTGTTTTTAAACAAATCAGTGTCGGTCAGTGTGTAAGTTCCTTAGTTAGAGCTCGAGGTTTCCATTCACTGACACTCGATGCGACATGATTATCGACCACATCTCTCGAGTTATTCGTTACTTTTGACGATAGCTCATCCTAGGATTCACCCTCTTGTTCCCAACCGCAGTTCGATCTGTACCCACTAGCGATCCACCATGGCCCAGTAAACCAACGAGCCTCATTCCTCTGTTGTCCAAGAGGAGGTCCCCGTTACAGTCCATCCTTCCTTTGTATCAGTCCCTATCATCATTGTTGCTTCCACCTTTGCCTTAGCATCACGAGGACCTCCACCATCCCAGTATAGTGTCCCAGTGGCTACTATGCCTTTGGGACCGTCATCTTGGTCATCTGCTGCTTTTGTGGCCTCAACTGTTGAGTCTGTTCCCATGACCTTCTCCCAGACTCCTTTCACTTCTCCTTCTCAGGACTATGTGTTTTCTGGCACCTAATAGATTACGACTTTTTCTGTAGTAGCTTCCTTCCGGTTTGGACAACCAGGTTTTCAGCTTCCTGACTCATCTACCCCTTTTCTGACTCCATCTTTTGGAGCCACAAGTGACGATCCTGTGACCGCACAGCTGCAACAAATGTCGGTCCTCGCCTAGTAGTTGAAAGGATTAGCACTAGCGTTCCTACTTTTTTCAAGCTTGTCCTTCCTGACTCTCGAGTTGCCTTCGTAACCAACCCTAGGACCACAGGTTGCACCCACCACACCACCTCCATAACCGTCGCCGTCCCTTGTCTCCTCCGCGATAGGGGCGTCAACAATGCCATCTGCAACACAACATGCATCTCCATTATCTGGTGTCCAGCCTTCTAGGCTAGCGGGAGCACAACCAACCATGAGCATAGTTCCTGGGGCCATTCCGGTCCAGTAGCTCTTGCTACCGCATTCTGCACCTCCTATAGCACCACCCCTACCTTATCTTCACCCTTATACCAAACACAAGCTTCATCTTTTGTACCTCAGCCCACAACACCCATGCACGGGTACACTGGCCATCCTGCCATAGTACCAGACGGTAGAATGGTGGATCCAGAGGAGCCTTTAGGGGCGACCCATACAGTGTATGCGACACCCGCCTCAGCTGCACAATTCGACACCGTAGTTGCTCCAGACGCTCTCCTTGCGAGGGTGAACGATTTGGAGTGAACACTCCAACAAGTACAGGGTGGGGACCGTCGATCCTACCAATTCCGAGACCTCTGTTATTTCCCAAAGGCGACTCTCTCTCCAAACTTTCATATCCCAAAATTTGAGAATTACAATGGTAGAGGTTGTCCAATCTCACATCTTAAAGCCTATTATGGAGACCTCGCCCAGCTCCAAGTTGACGAGAGGCTGCTTATCTGCTTGTTTTAGAAGAGTCTTACAGGGCCCGCGTTGAAATGGTTCACTTCCCATGACATGGCCACCATCAAGACTTGGGACGACCTCACACAGGTGCTCCTCGAACAGTATTCCTTTAACGTCGACCTAGTACCGAAGCGGGAGGACTTGGTTGCAGTTAAGTAAAGGCCCTAAGAAACATTTAGGGAGTTTGTCGGATGATTGCGATCCTTGGCTTCACAGGTCAAAGATAGACTCTCCGATGAGGAGTCTATTGAAAAAGTGATCAGGGGAGCACAACCAGTAGTCGAGGCTCTACTCAGCATACAGCCAGATACCACATTTTCAGCTTTGCTTTGGGAAGGTGCCCATGTTGAGAGTTCACTGTGTGACGGCAGTTTTCCGGCACTCTCTGCATTTGCCAAACAGGCCACTTCCTCACATAGTGGCCCCAGCACCAGCAACAATAACAACAAGAACCATAATGCTAATCCACCCAAGAGGCGGGATCTCGCTAAGAATACAGTCTCTTACATCAGATCCCCTGTTGCATCGGTAAATGTCCATCTGCATCCTTAGCGTCAAGTAGTTTATGCACCTACACTCACACCTAGAGCACCTCTTGCATCACACGTCAGCCCCACTGACACTCTAGTATACCCTACCCCACCGGTTAGGATGCGCCCGCCATTGGCACATCCACAACCAAAGCGATAACGCCATGACAGGCGCCATTATACCCTATTGGTGGAGCCATTGAGCATGGTTTCCCAAAAGTCGCATCCCTTTTAAGGCTACCTGAGATTCACCCGCCACCAAGCCCACTTCCTGCATGGTATAATACGAATGCGTTTTGCAATTTCCATCGAGTCGCAGGCCACTTGACAGATAACTACCTCACATTGAGGGATGCAATCCAAGACTTGAATGACCAGAAGGTCATTGTGATTAGCATGCAGGCGGCCGGCCCAACGCCCGCATCAGCTGCCGCACAAGCACCCCTAGCACAACCCAATATAGTTAGCCAGCCTTTACCATAGCATTCAGCCTTGGGGGCATCAGGTCCCTCGGGAGTCAATTCCATCTTTCATTTTGATTCTATCTCATCTTCCATTTGTCCCATCGATCTAATTCACGACGTATCCTCCCCTTTTCCCCACTAGTTGTATCGGTCTTTCCTCAGTGATTCTGAGGAGTTAGTCAATAAGACTCGTCCTACCGTTGAGTCGGAGTATACCGTGGCACCGCCTATCGTACATCCACAACCACCTACGCTAGTTTGTCTACAAGGATGGCCACAATCTGAACTTGTCAAGTCACCAGCACCCTGTAGACACTCCAATTTTACCAACTTTGCAGGATGGGTCTGGTGGTTGAGCTCAAACCCCTTAACCTAGAACATTTGGTTCATGGAAACCCATTTTGGCCCATGAAGGCCCACTAAACCCTGATTGAGCCCATTTGGGCCCACTACACCATTTCAAGCCTATTTGACTTCATGCAAGCCTATTTGAGCCCATTTAGCCTCTTTGGACCCAATCAATCCATTTGGGCCCATACGGGCCCACAAAGCCCGCATTGGCCCATGGAGGACCATGAAGCCTGTTTAGCCCTCTGAGCCCGGTCGAATCCATCTTGGCCCATCAAGCCCACAACAACTTCACCTATTTCCTCTTCTCCATTTATTTCAT
>JAMKQA010254010.1:0-10121 GCA_024699735.1 Posidonia australis
CACCGCGGCACTGCAGTGTGGGTGTGGTGACATGGAATCCTCACCAGCTGCTTGAGGCCAGGTCGATCGCCTGTGGCCAGGGTGATGCGACCAGTTTTCGAATGGAAAAGTGTGGATTTGTGTGTGTGGACTAGTTCTTAGCCCGGATTATTATAAATTGTGCTAATGGTTTTTAAATGATGTTTTGGGCTAGGAAACTAGATGAAATGATTTGTTTCTCCAGTGTTGAGAATAAAGGTTTATGAACGAGCATGAGGTTTTGAAAGAAAGGAAAAGAAAGTTTGAAAAACCATTGTATTCCATGTTTTCTAGTTGAACATGTGGTTTTGACAATGATGGTTGTTTGGCAATGGTTTTCAGTAGATTTTAGTGTTGTTTTTGGGGCGCGTACTGGGTGACATTCCAGTCACTCACGTGTGTTTTTCCTTGTCTCCTTGTTTCAGGTGCTCAGGTGTAGGAGTAGTCTAGTTTGGTGCATCTTTTCGAGCCACGTTTGCTGCACACAAGTCTGGGTGATTAGCTTTAATTTTTTTATTTTTGCTATTTAAATTCTTTTAGTTGTACTTGAGTAGTTCTTGTACTGTTGTGTAGCACTGGAGTGTTACATTAACCATGCTATGTATAATCCAGACAACAACTTCCCATTTCCTCCTAATGGTTAGTACATATTTCCCATTTCTTTATATTAATACAACCAACCTTTAAAACTATATTGAATTTGTATGTTTTAAATTTCAGCTAAATACTATCTTGTGGATTCCAGATATCCTAATAAGAAGAGATTTTTAGCACCTTATAGAAACACAAGATACCATCTTCCTGAATTCCACGTTGTTGAAGTAAGAGGTCGCAAAGAGGTTTTCAACAACCTACACTCCTCACTTCATAATGTAATTGGGTGTTCATTTGGCGTGCTCAAGAAGAGGTTTGACATACTACAAAGAATGCCTCCATATGAATTCAAGACTCAAGTAAGAATAGTTGTGGCTACAATGGTAGTCCATAACTTTATTATTAAATAAAGAATGCAAGATCATTTTTTGTCTACATATGGAAATGAAGAAATGCAAGTTGGACTTGAAGATGACAATGTTGGAAATGAAGCCACTGACAATGACCAAGAAACAACACTTGATGAGATCGAAATGGGAGTGGCGCAAGATAACATTCTAGCACGAGGAGTGACTACTTCATAGTCACTTTTGGTTAATGGATAATAATGCTATTTTTATTACTATATACGTTACTTTTGGTTATTGGACATCAATCCTATTTTTATTTCTATATATGTTACTTCTGGTTATTGGACATCAATGCTATTTTTATTACCATATATGTTATTTCTTGTTATTGGACATCAAAGCTATTTTTATTTCCATATATGTTATTTCTTGTTATTGGACATCAATGCTATTTTTATTTCCATACATGTCACTTTTGGTTATTAGACCATGGGAAAGCCTCCAATAGCCCCTCCGACGGTCGTCGACGGCAGAGCTCCGTCGCTGGCGGCCGTCGATCTTCTTTTCTTTTAAAAGATTAAAAAATATTTTTCTTTTAATAGACTTTTATAACTTTTGATTTGTTACATTTAGGTCCTTTTTTTATTACAAACAGGTCCTTTTCTTGCATTTAGGTCCCTGATCATTTTTCTTAAATCGTTTGAATAAAGTTTTAACTGAAAATATTGCATTATACCCCCTGAGTATTCAAAATAATGTTTTCCAGGCTTTCAAGTTTAACAAAAACCCCTAGAGCTTCTTTTCATGCATTCGAGTCCAATATTTTTGCATAAAGAACCCTGAACTTTTCTGAAAATCTTCTGAATGCATATTTCTCTGGTTAATTTGCATTTTAGCCCCTGAACTTTTCTTAAAATCTTCTGAATGCATATTTCTTTGGTTAAATTGCATATTAACCCCTAAACTTTTCTGAAATTGCATTGAATGCTTGTTTTCTAGGGTAAATTTATTGAATTGCCCCTGAAACTTTCAGATTTCAACATAGATTCTTTTCCTTGCATTTTTACCCTGGATTTCCACATAATTGCATTGAATGCATGTTTTGATGGCATAATTGCATTTTAACCCCTAGGAACCTTCAATTTGACTAGGAATAGTTTTGCACACTTGACACCGAATTTCTCCAGAATTGCATGAGAAGTGTTTTCCTAAGTAGTTTTTGTGATTTGGCTTCAAAATTTATGTTTTCATTTAGAATTTGGGTTTTTTGCACAAAGGCCCCTGGAATTCACACTTTTACACCCTCACTGGCATTTTGCAAATTTTGCCGCAACTTTTCATACAAGTTTTCACCCATTTTTCCTTACATTGCGCACACATTTCTAGCTTGCATCAGGTTTGGTTTTCTCATCGTTTCCTGGATGTTTTCCGATTTCCCCGTCACTTGACTTGATTTGGCTTTCCATCGCCCGAGGGCGTATATTAGAAGGCTTAACAAAGCCGACATTGTCCCGAAACGAGGATTATTTTCTATAATTTGATTTTCTCTGATTTATCTAAATTTCCACTGATTTACGTGATGCTTTCCGAGAATTTCTCGATTTTCACGATTTTCCTCATCGCCCAAGGGCGTACAGTAAAGCGGCATTCTCAATACCTACATTTGACCCTCGGATTAACTTTTTCCCTTTTATTCATTTCTTTTCTTTGATTTGGCATGTTATCTCCAGTCATCATTAGCATGAACATTTAGAATAAGCAAACACACATTTAATAGACCATTGACAAGTAGGAAACCTAGAAAGACCGAGTTTCTCAGGCGCATAGGGGTGCCTAACCCCTTCCTCATGCGTAACCAGAATCCTTACCCTTTCTCTGGCCCGCATTCATTTATCCATTTGGCACGGAGCACATTTTAGGGCTGACTTCTATCTACGACTTCTGCCTTCTAATTCTTTTATGTCCTTTCACAGATATATTTTATTTTATCTCACATTCTCATTCTCACCCCTAACATTTTATCTCCCTCTTCGAGGCGTATGTTCCTCGAGCGGCTTGGACATTTCACCCAGTTTACAATGAAAGGTGGCTCCCTCACTCACTAGGTTAGCTGAATAGTATCTTCCTGAGGAGGTGCTACGTATTCCCAACATTGGCAAGCTTATTGCGCTTATCATCACCAGACTAAAGGTCCATGCATGTGATGATGACTGATGACTACTTGCCTATCGATGTGTATGTTGAATGGGGGTTAGTTAAGTATGCGTTAAGATGCAAGGCTACATGGATGCAGGCAATGTTGATATGATGAATGCATGCATGCATAGAGTAAGAGGAAAATTTCGCAGAGCGAGGACATGAGGTTTACGATCATTGATAGTACTTCTTTAGGTAACATGAATAACTGGCTCTGACTGTTCGATGTGATCAATGTCCTCCAGGATTGTTGCTCCTTCAGAGAAGACCTGTTTGACTACAAACGGTCATCGCTAGTTGGGTTTGAACTTACCACGACTATTAGGGAGATGTATAGCTCGCAAGACTAGGTCCTCAGCAAGAAACTTCTAGGTCAGACCTTTTGGTAGGCTTTGGCCATCTATTTTTGATTACATTGTGCATGATGCAAGTTCAGCTGAACAAGGCAGTCCTCAATCCACTCTGCTTCATCCAACTTTGCTTCCCTCAAGACTCTGAGCGAGGGTATCTCCCCCTTTATAGGAAGGATTGCTTTCATACCATAGACCACAGAATATGGAGTTGCTCCAGTTGAAGTCCGGACTGATGTTCTGTAAGCCCACAAAGCATATGGGAGCTTGTCATGCCATTCCTTATGAGTTTCTGCCATCTTTTTGAGAATCTTAGTTAGATTCTTGTTGGCGGATTCCACAACCCCATTCATTTGTGGGCTATATGGACAGGACCTGTGATGCTTGATATGGAACTTCTACAAAAAGTCCTTGAACCTTTTAGCTATGAAATTTGTCCCATTATCAGAAATAATTGAATGTGGTACTCCATATCAGGAGATGATATTATTCTTGACAAATTTCTTGGCTACTGAGGCCGTCACTGTCTTGTAAGAAGCTGCCTCCACCTATTTAGTAAAGTAATCAATGACTACCTGAATGTACTGATGTCCGTTAGAAGTTGGCAGGTGGATAGCTCCGATAACATCTATTCCCCATGTTGAGAAAGGCCAGGATGAGGACATGTTGTGGAGCTATTGTGGAGGCGCATGAATGAAGTTACCATGAATCTGACAATTATGACATCTTTGAAAAAATTGACAACAGTCTGTCTCCATGGTTGACCAGAAATAGCCTTGTAACATTATCTTCTTAGCTAGTAACACTCCATTCATGTGTGGTCCACATGTCCTAGCACTCAACTGAATCATAGCAACTGCAGAA
Source organism: Posidonia australis (assembly GCA_024699735.1). Lineage (NCBI taxonomy): Eukaryota > Viridiplantae > Streptophyta > Magnoliopsida > Alismatales > Posidoniaceae > Posidonia > Posidonia australis. Next base: position 4,373 of record JAMKQA010254010.1, read on the forward strand.
CTAGAAACTTCGACAAAGGATTGATAAAGCTGATAGGGAAAAGGCTCTGAGATATCATGAATGAGAAGGGAAGGGTCAAACTGTGACGGTGAAGACTCAACTGAAGAAACAAGATGAACTCCCGAAGTTTTGGGTGTGTGCTCAGGTAGGGGCCAGTTGACTATATTGCTATGTGCAAATGTAGAAGGATGCGGTGTCGGTGCAGCTGGCGTGGGCTCTGCCTCTTGTGTTTTGATGAGGATGACCTTCTGGTCAATCAAATGCTGAATGACACTTTGGAGTGTGAAACAGTTATCTGTAGAGTGCCCTGCGACTCTATGGTAAGTACAGTATAAATCCACTTTAAACCACCGTGGAAGTGGATTGAATGGTGGGCGAACTTTCGGAAGCTTCAAGAGTGACGCAACCTTGGGAAATACGACACTTGATGCCTCAACTAGAGGGGTGTAATCCCTTTCAGGTCGTTGAGGCCACCTTGATCCTGAGTTACGCCCTTGCCTTGCTGGTGTGGGCTGGTATACTAGCTCGGCGGTGGTGGGGATTTGTGAAGTGCGTGGTGTCTTAGGGGTAGCGGTATAAACTACTTGATTTGATGCTAGCGAGCTCACCACACTAACCAGCATAACAGGAGCTCCTACATAGGCTATGGCATTCTTGACTGCGTCCTTCCTCTACGAATAACCGGTGTTAGATCCATTGTTGCCGCCACTTCCGTTGTTGGTCCCTCCAGTGTGGTTCGAAGCCATGGTTTGCATGGTGAATGCCGTTAATACAGGAAAACTTCCACTATGTAGTGAGCTCTCAACTTGGGTGCCAGCTTCGATCGGGGATGCAAAAGTGGAAATGGGCTGTAGGCTCAACAGGGCCCCTGTGGTTGGCTGCACTCCTTAGATTATTATCTCGATAGACTCTTCGTTAGAAGGTTTATCGCGAACCTGTGAAGTGAGGGATCGCCAGTGCTTGACGTACTCCCTGAACGGCTCGTGGGGATTCTGCCTAGTTACGACTAGGTCCACTCACTTTAGGACCATGTCGAGATTGAAAGAATATTGCTCCAGGAAGGCCTGGCTAAGGTCACTCCAGGTCTTAATAGTTGTCATGTCCAGAGACGTGAACCACTTCAATGTTGGACCTGTGAGGCTCTTCTGGAAGAGGCGAATAAGCAACTTCTCGTCAGCCTACAGTTGAGTGAGATCACCATAATACGCCCTAAGATGTGACACTAGGCAGCCATTACCATTGTATTTTTCAAATTTTGGGATATGAAAATTCGAAGGGAGTACAGCCTTTGGAAAGTAACAGAGGTCCCAGAAGGTATAAGACTGGCGTTCCTCGCCCTACACTAACCGTAGTGCTCTTTCCAAATCGCTCAACCTAGTAAGTAGAGCATCTAGGGTCACTACTAATGTTGACTGTGTAGCTGGGGGTAGGTCCTACGTACGTTGTGTTTACAGCACCCACATGCTCCTTCGGATCTATCATCTCGCCACCTGGTGTTGCGGCTTGATGACCAGTGTACCCGTGCGTATGTGTGGTAGGTGGTGGCATGTATGCTGGGCCTTGGATCTGATGCGGAGGTACAAGAGCGGTAATATGCTATGTTGGACGTGATGTTGTGTGTGGGAGCAGCAACTGCTGCATCGGTATAGCCGGGTTTGCATGTCACTGTGCTCCTACCAGCACAAAAGGTTTGCCACCAGCAGATGGAGGAGCATGCTGTGCATAGAGTGGTGATGATGCTAATGGCGGAGAAGTGGCGCTCGTCGCCATTGCAGTGAGGAGCTATGGTGACGGCTGCGGTGGTGGTGTGACGGGTGCAGCATGGAATGCCTGAGCCGACTGATGCGAAACTTCAGTCATGGGACAGATAGAGGTAGTTAAAGTAGGATCTAAAGAGAAGGCCATGTTCTGCAGCTTCTGTGCAAGGGCCAATAGCAGCTGAGATTGCATAGTAGCAGATCCATCAGTAGCAGTACTGAGGGCCGAGAGAGCAAGTGGAAGGGACGTCAAAGGGGGCTGGAAGTTCAAAGGTCTGGCTGGTTGGGTTCTTATAGAGGAAGTGATCGCAGCCAACTGTGTGTCAAAGAGAGTTGAATTAACCAAAGGACCAAGCATTATCAGATCAAGTGTCCTTGTGGTGGTCACAGTAACCGCCTCAGTCGTGGGCTCCAGACCAATCAGGGTCTACCAATGTCCTGAAACTGGAGGGTAGGGAACTCCATGTGCTTGAAAATGGCTGTCATGGAGCACAGATGAAGCAACGGATGTCAAGATGAGAGAGGATGGAGGGGCGAAAAGAGAGACTCCCTTCGAAGCAGTAGGTACAAAGGTCTCAGAAACTCGCTTGAGCGAATAAGGATGGTGTTGCAATTGCAAACCGTGGGACGACACCCACGAGGAGCTATTGTCGGAAGCAATAGATAACTCAAGGACAGACGATCGAGAACAATGCCTCAAGACTGAGGTCACTAAAAGGATCTCCCAAGCTCAAGCCTAGGAAGTTGCACACGGAACACTGTGGTCAAAAGATGAAAAAATTAGTTTGTGAGTGAAGAAAAGACAGAGACAAAACAAAAGAAGAAACATGTGAGCTCTGCAGTTGTTTGTTAGGATGGCATGAATGGCACACACGCACATGAATGCTCCTATTATGCACTCTCTTACCATGCATGTCCCGTCTGGGGTTGACCACATGGGACGCACTCATAGGTTTAGGTTTTGACTCTGGTAAGAAAAGTAAGGCTCTCATTCTAAATCTTGGCCAAAGCATAGGTAGTGAACGAGTGGTGTGTTGGTAGCCTCGACTCCTACAGTAGCAAAGAGTTGTACCCTCTACTAACATTGACACGACCCCAGACAAGGGGGAACAGAATGGCAACACGTCCTACACCGAAGCCATAGCGCGGGGAACCAGAACTGTCCTTCATAGACTATGGGTGGACATAAGAGAGGAGAAGATGCATGCTTTCTAAAATGATCATTCACGCACATATGCTTGGTGTATTTTACTTGCATTTTATTAAACCAAGGGGATTGTGAGCATTTGTCTCTAGTTATGCCTTATTATATGTCTATATGAATTTGTGTGTTTTATTTTAACCAGAAAAGGAAGCAAACATATCTCTACTCTCCTAATCATGGCAAATACAAAAAGGGGAGAAAACACACAATTATGGCATCCAAACACTCAACTAACAAGCAAAAGGCATAAGCATGGCATGTGCTGGTGTTGTGTTATCAGGTAGGTGAAAAAGGAAGTGAGCATTATAACAGAAGGCATGAATCAGGTCATGTGCATGTGCTGTGGCATAGCAATCGTGTAAAATGACACAAAAGCATATACAGTCAAATATGTACAAACAAGTAAGACAAACTGACACAAAGTATACAGAACGATACCAAGCAAGCATGAAAACCAACACGAAAGCCAGAATCTGGTTACCCCCAACGGAGTCGCCAATTCCTATGACCATGCCAGTGGAACCTTGCACGACTCCTTGGTACGTAAAAACACACGAGAAATCTCGTTATGGTTATGGCGAAGATGGTGAATACGAAGAAGGAGACTAGACTCGAAAACACCAAAGAAGGATAAGGAAAAGGAGTCGCCACCTAATCTTTTAATGGAAAGACGAGAAAAACCAAACACAAAGAAAAATACCAAAGAAATCAATGAAAAGAAACGTATGTGTGCTCCGTGCCTAATGGATGAAGTATGCAAATCAATGCAGGCCAGAGAAAGGGTAAGGATTCTTGTTACTTATGGGGAAGGTGTTAGGCATCCCCATGCGCCTGAAGAAATTGGTCGTTCAAGGTTCCCTGCTTGCTCATGACCTTATGTGTGTTTGCTTGTATACTTCTAATGCACATGCTTAAGATGAATGTCAAAACATGACAAATCTCCAAGAAAACAATGAATAAAAGAGAAATGATAAGGAAAATAATCTGAAGGACAATGTAGGCATTGAAAATGCCACTTTACTCTAGGCCCTTGGGTGATGAGGAAAATCGTGAAAATCAGAAAGGTTTGGAAAGTGTCACACAAATCTGCGGAAACTAGGGAAAATCAGAGAAAATCAAATAAGAGAAAATAATCCTCATTCGGGTCCATGTCAGCATTGTCAAGCCTTTTAATGTACGCCCTTGAGCGATAAATTCCCAACACAAATCACAAGATCATGAAAATTAGAAAATATGGGAAAAAAGATAAAATTGCAAAGGACATTTTTGGCAAGTCATGCCAAAATATTAAATGCCCTCGGATTAAGTGGGGATTCTCAAGAAATCCCAAGAAAATCAAGGAAATCAAATATTAGTTAAATCCAGAAACCAAGAATCTATTATAACTGCCTAGATCTTTGGGCCCCACACCAACGATTTTCACTAGCTAATTCTGTTAGCTGAAACCGTTGCCTGTAACCACCTACCACGCTCGCCTGAAGTCATTGCCAACCTTCGTCACCATCAGGAATTGCGTGACCCTCCATTTGACCAACGGTTGAGCTCTGATCAAGTCGTGATTCTTTTGGCGTGCATTACCTGAATGTTGCCTAGAGAAGCTGAACGATGATGTGTGGAAGGCTCCTGATCGTCTGGACTGGAGAGTGGCGCGGTGAGCTTCTTTCCCAGTCGACATCACCAAAGAAGACTCTGGCCAGCTTTGGTGGACGTCGGCATGGCTAGGGTGAGCGGTCCCAGTGGCTAGGAAGCATGCTCGAGTGATGACGAAGCTTAATTGGCGATCACGCTACCGACGGAGGCTCCTGCTGTCCCCCTTTTTGAGCTTGTCAGTGACGTCTCCAGCACTCACAAAGCAATGCCATTGTTCTCTACCGACAAACGAGGCGGAGGCGGACGAACGAGTGTCAAAACGGCCGAGGTGAGCGAGTAGAGCAAGACCACTGGCTTCCCTGTAGAAGACCAGACAGATTCTTCCGTCCACCTCCATCAGCTTTGGCATCAACCATCCCCGACTAAGGGCGCCAAGCACTGTCAGGAGCTCAAGATGGTAGGGGAGGCAAGGAGAGGAAAGCGACGTGCATGCCGGTCGGAGAAACTATCTGTTCTCCTTCCTGAGCTATGTCTCCAGATCAAAGAGGAAGGAGGAGGAAGAGAGCATCGGGAACTGACTCCCAGCTTCCCACACTCTCAAAATATTGCTAAATGACAACAGAGAAGAGAGGGTGGCTTACCTGTGATGTGTTGGATGTCGTCGAGGGCCTCTCTAAGCTCTAGAGTGGTCGAGAGCGGCTAAGCTTGCCGTTAGAGGCAATGGAGCTAGAGCTGGATGTGACCATGCCGGTGGAACCCTAGGCGCGGTTCTCCACCTATTCCGGTGTGCGGAAATACACGAGGAGATCCGATACGGTCACTGCAAAAATGGTGAATCCGGAGGAAGAGATATGACTCGGAAACACCAAAGGGAAGACAAAAAGGATAAGGAAAGGAGTCGCCACCTAGTCTTTTACTGGAAAGACGAGGAAAACCAGAAAAAACACCAGAAAAACAGGGAAGCAAACAAGATGCAGAATGTATGTGTGACCGTGCCCGACCCGGAGGGAGGGGTGGGGAGGAGACGACCATAGCCATGCCAGGATGGTGAAGGCGCAAGGATAGGGTAAAAGAAGAAGAAAAGAAAAGAGAAGGAGTCGCCACCTAGTCTTTTAAGGGAAAGACGAGGAAAACCACAAAAGGATGAATGCATGAGATGCAAATGGGAAGGCTGGATGTTTGCTAACCAGAGGATGGG
>JAMKQA010254018.1:0-10213 GCA_024699735.1 Posidonia australis
AATCCAAAACCAAAAATCAAAAGAAAACAATTTAATCCATTTAAAATCAAAACAAATCATTTAATTAAATTTAAAACATCAAATAAAACCTTAATCAACTTAAAATATTAATACACAATTATCAAATCAAATTCCCCAAATCAAATCAAAATTCATCAAGTTAAACTTAATTTCAAAACACAAAACAAAAGCAAAAGAAAAAAAATATGAAAACAATAAAAAACCAAAACCCTTAATTAAAATTCTATAAAAAAATAAAATAAAATGGAAAGATAAAAGAAATCAAAAACAAAAAATGAAAAAGGAAAGATTTAACTGGGAACACAATCTCCTCCAGTTTGCGCGATCGGGGTGAGGATTCATTGGATTTCCGTTCCCTATAGCAGCCACTGGGGAGGGTAGAGCCAGAACAACGGACGGGGGGTGGGGGGGGGCGGAACTTGGGAGAGTGATCCTTTTCCGATCCTACCAGCAGCAATCCTTTTTCTGTTCCTCGGACCGGCAAACGGAGCTGGCACCAGCCACCATCTAGCACAGCCCCCCTACCGCACCCGAGCCAGCAACCAACCAGCCGCCCCTGAGCACCACGAGACCCCTGAGCCAGAGCCCCCTGCTCGCACCGTACCTGCCAGCAAGAACTAGAACCCGTTTTGCATCCCGGAATCCCCAACTGAGCCTTCACCGGAGTTGCACCCAGCCACCGCCGTCGAGCGCCAACGGGAGGAACACCGGCACATAATCCCCTCCCCCTCCTTTTCTTTCATCTGCAGTGGACCCGCGGGGTCATTAGGGCCCCTCCTAGGTCGCGGTGGAGAGCATTCACCCCCTCCTTGATTGCCGTCGGTGGTCCGCTGGTGGTGGGTTCACTCGCCAGCGGAGACCCAGGCCGTTTGGCCACCGGCGAGGCACCTTGGGGGCCTCTCCTCTCCTTTCTCCCTTTCCTCCAAGCCCTCTCCCCACCTCTGGTTTCTCCTCCTCCTCTCCTTTCTCTCTGGACCCACGCCGCTCCGGGAGACACGCCGTCGACGCAACCCAACGGCCACCATCGATCGCCGTCGAGAAGCGCAGAGGATCACCAGGCATCCCCGCGTCGCGCCTTCGATCCAGGGATCACCGCCGTGCCTCCGCGAGTCTCCCCCAAACGCCCGCGAGTTCGCCAAGCCCAACGTCAGGCCCGCGCCGCCGCCGTTCCGTCGCTGCCCACAGACGCCGCCGCACGTCGGCGAAAGCCCTACACCTCTTCGACGCCTCCGGAGGACTCCCTGGAGGTCGCCGAAGCCTCCCGCACCATTCCGCACCACTCCTGACGCCGACAGCCGCTCCAACCGCCGCCGCCGACGCCACACCGGAGCGCGTGGTGGGGGGATGACCTCAGACCTCCCCAGGCCTCGCCGGTGATCCTCGAAGCTCTATCGTGCCGCCACAATGGTCCCCCGCTCCTCCCACGCCCTGCCGTCGCCCGGAGAACCCTCTGGAAGTCGCTCGAAACGTTCACCGGCGGCAGGTTGCCGGCGAACTCCGGCGATCTTCGAACAAAAGTTTTTTTTGTCTTTTTTTAATTTGTTATTTTAAGTTTTTGATAATTACATTTAAGTCCTTTTTTATCACATTTAGGTCCTTTTTATTGCATATAGGTCCACAAATTTGCATTTTAGTCCTTATCATTTTAAAATTGTTTTTTTAATCTTTATTTTATCTGTGAAAATTACATTCTGACCCCTACCTGTTTTTGAAATTGCATGAATTGCTGGGACAACGACGTAGTTGTTGTCATGGCGAAAGATTTTAACAAAGAAAAGGTCGAGTCGGTCTCCGTTGTCTCACTCCAGACCATTCATTTTGACCCCAAGCCATCTGATGTCATGTTTCGGGTCAATCGTCTCGAGCCAATCAATTACATTCCTGCTTTCGAGCTTGTCAGCTACCTGACCATTCACAGTAATCTCCTTCAAATGGTCGAAAATGTGTGTCGCAAATGGGGATATAAGAAAGGAACACCTCTCGAGCGACATGGCAAGGAATCTTTGAGCCTATCAAGGTAGAGGAAAGGAAAGAGTTCGAGGGACTAGGCTACGAGTGGCAACCGCACAAAAACGGATATTCACGTGCTAGGAGGCACAGGAAGATCTTTATTCCATCAGACCTCACTAACTTTGTTAGTGCAGGGATACTTGATCCCAATTAAAGCTAGGCCACTGTAGAGAGGAGCCAACGTCAAATTGTGAAGCCACAGCCTCAACCGCCTGCAGCCATATTGGCAGCATCAGCTGTTGCCCCAACAACGAGCCCTGTAGCAATAGTCTTACAAGCAGTCATGCCAGCAGATCAATCAGTGCAGTCAGCTAGTCTTGACATCACTTACAGCGGTCTTAGATCCAGCCAACAGAGGCCCACAGTCTAGATAAGCTAGTGGCAAAGCAAAGTGCCATCCAGTATCGTGATTGCACTTCGGAAGAAGATGAGAAGTTAGCAAAGCAATTAAGTTGAGTGACCAAGCCAATGACTTAGAGCTGTTGTCTCAAGAACAGTTGTCAGTATGGGCCAAAGATGCAGCCGAGCATCAAAGGCTAAGAAAAGGAAAGGCTAAAGTATCAAAATCAGAGCCAACAACCCTCCATCAGCAATCGGACCACTCATCCATCATGGTCCTGGCCGAGTCACAACCAAAACCCACTAGACCATTAGAGTTAATCTCTTTGCAGCTGGGAGGCGGGTCTAAATGGTACACACAGCTGAAGCCTCACCATAAGCAAGGTGAGGGTAAAAAAAAAAGACTTCTAAGTTAGGCTCAAGAGGAAAGCCAGGTGGCATCCTTCCTATCAGTCAATAGTAGGACAACCGCCAATCAGTAGCACCCCTTGTACATACTACAAAAAATACAAAAAAATCAGAAAACTCAAAAAATAGTATCAATAGTTAAAAAAATAGATCAACCTAGCCAATCCGCAGAGGTCACGTAGTGCAAATATAAGAACACCGAAATCAGTGTGACCATCATGAAGCACCATCAAGGACAGAAATCAGAGCACATCCTCTCCTTCAACGTCACTGATCCAACCTTCAAAGAAGAATCTTAACAGAGCTCATCGCTTATGAAGAAGAGGATAATGACATAGATGAAAATGGTGAAACACCTGAATTGCAGCCCCACGACAATGATCCAAAGGGGCCAAATATGCATGTCGAGGAAGAAACTACACGAGTCAACATTGGTAGAATAGAGGATGTCAAATAGGTACTCATTAGTGCTAAGCCGCCACGACAGGCTAGGGCAGATTTCATAGCATTTATGAAAGAATACAAAGATGTCTTCGCATGGAGCTACGATGACATGGTCGGTCTAAATGTTAGTGGTGGTACACACATTACCCCTAAAGCCTAATGAGAGGCCAGTCAAGTAAAAACTCAGGAGATGGCAACCCCAATTGATCTTGAAACTCAAGGAGGAAATCATGAAGCAGCACAAGGTGAACTTCCTCAAGGTGGTATTATACCCAAAGTGGTTAGGAAATGTTGTCCAAGTGCCAAAGAAAGAAGGAAAGGTCCGTATGTTCATCGACTATAGAGACCTCAACAAGGCGAGCGCCGAGGGTTCTTTCCCACTTCCTCACATAGACGTCTTGGTAGACAATACAACCAGACACAAAATGTTATTGTTTATGGATGGCTTCTTAGGGTACAACCATATCAGAATGGCCGAGGAGGATATGGAGAAGACATCCTTCCTCACCCCTTGGAGAGTTTTCTACTATCGTGTGATGCCATTTGGGCTCAAGAATGCCAGTGCTACTTATAAAAGGGCAATGACTACACTTTTCCATGACCTCATGCATCAAGAAATAGAGGTCTATGTAGACGATATGATTGCCAAGTCCAAAGAGCCTGAGGAACACCTTATCTATTTGAGAAAGTTGTTTGATCACCTTAGAGACTACAAACTCCGTCTTAACCATAACAAATGTATATTCGGGGTGTCTTCCGACAAGCTTCTGGGATACATCATTAGTCAAAGGGGAATCGAGGTTGACACTAGTAAAGCAAGAGCCATCATTGACATGCCTCCCCCTACATCTAAGAAGGAGGTTCGGAGTTTATTGGAGCGATTATAGTAAATCAGCCGATTCATCGCCCAACTTACCCCTATCTATGAGCTTATCTTGAAACTATTAAGAAAGAACGCACAAGTCCATTGGAATGAAGAATGTCAAGCCGCCTTCGACAAAATCATGCAACTTCTCACAAAACCTCCTGTCCTAGTTCCACCCACACTAGGACGACCTTTGTTGCTATATCTCTCCACCACTCAGCACTCCATGGGCATCGTCCTTGGGCAACACGATGAGTCTGGATGTAGCGAGAGAGCCATCTACTACCTGAACAAGAAGTTCAATGATTGCAAAGCAAGGTATAGTCCCATTGAGAAGATCTGCCTATCCCTTGTCTAGGCTACCCAACGCCTCAGACACTATACGATGGCATATCCGGTCCTTCTCCTATGCCCACACGACCCCATGAAGTACTTTTTTCAAAAGCCAGCCTTAGTGGGACGATGTGTGAAATGGCAGGTGCTGCTATCCCAGTACGACATTACGTTTGTCACACAGAAATCAATGAAAAGGCAAGCAGTAGTAGACCACCTAGTCGACTTACCACTACCAAGATACGAGCCTTTGCAGATGTAGTTCCCAGATGAAGACATCCTATTTGCCATGGGAGATTCAGATTCTGAGGAGCCAAAAGACAAGTCCTAGTGGCATCTATATTTTGATGGAGCTGTTAACTAGAGGGTAGAGGAATCGGTGCAGTATTGTTGACACCACAAAGATAGATGACCCCCTTTTCCAGAAATCTCACTTTCAAGTGCAATAACAATGAAGTCAAGTACGAGGCATGCATCTTGGGACTGCAGATCACATTAGAACATGTGCACGAAAGCTACAAGTACATGGGAATGCCATGATAGTCATATCCTAGATCAACGGTGACTAGAAAACTAAAGATCCAAAGCTCGTGCCATATCACGAATATCTCTTACAGTTCGTCAAGGAGTTCGAAGAAGTGTACTTGTCCTTCATGAGTAGAGCTAAAAATTCCTACACAGATGCACTAGCAGCCCTTGCCTCCTGGCTCTCAGTAACTGAGGAGCGCACAATTGATGTATCGGTCACCCGAGCAGAGTAGCCCGTTCATTGCATGAGCATAGAGGAAGCGGACCCGTCAGCAGAGCTTCCATGGTATCACGACATTAAAATCCTCCTAGAATCAAGCAATCTCCCAACTGGCACCTCAGCAGCAGATTAGAAGACCATGGCACGTCTGACGTCAAGATACGTGTTGGGCGGAGGGCATCTATACAAAAGATCATATAACCAAATGCTTTCACGGTGTGTCAACAAGAAAGAGGCTGATACCTTGATGCTTTAAATCCACGCCGGGACATATGGCTCTTACATGAATGGAATACTGTTAGCCAATAAGATCATGTTACAGGGCTACTTTTGGTCAACTATGGAAGCAGATTGTTGTCGATTCGTGTGCAAATGCCACAACTGCCAGATTCACAGGAACTTCATACATGCTCCCCCTCAGCAACTATACAACATGTCTTCACCGTGGCCTTTCTTTAATTAGAGAATAGACATTATCAGAGCCATCCATCTGGCATCATCAATGGCCACAATTACATCTTGGTGGCCAAAGATTACTTTACCAAATGGATGAAAGTAGCCTCTTACAAGATTGTCACAACCATAGCCACAGAAAAGTTCATCAAGAACAACATCATAGCCCAGTATGGGGTGCCACACTCCATTATCTCAGACAATGGTAAGAATTTCATAGCTCAGATGTTGGAGGATTATTTGGAAAACCTCAAGATCAAACATCATAGATCCTCCCCATACCGCCCATAGATGAACGGTGTCGTGGAGTCAGTAAACAAGAACCTGATCAAGATCCTAAAGAAGAGCGCCTAGACGCACAAGGATTGGCATGACAAGCTTCCCTATGCACTATGGGCTTACAGAACTTCGGTCTAGACATCAACGGGAGCGACACCTTACTTGGTATACAGTATGGAAGCGGTTCTACTAGTTGAACTAGAAAAAGCAGAATGGGTTGAGGACAGATGCATCCAACTAAATTTGATTGACAAGCTTAGACTACAAGCCATGCACAATGCTCGCTCCTACCAAAAAAGAATGGCAAGATCATATCAGAATAGTGTCCGACCAAGGGGCTTCACACCAAGCGATCTATTTCTGCGAGTCATACATCTCCTTGTTTCTGCGAGTCAAACATCTCCCTGATGGTCGAGGCAAATTCCAGCTTAACTGGCATGGTCCTTATATCAACAAGAAAGTCTATTCTGGAGGCACAGCAATCCTCGAGGACATGGACAACGTCAAGCTATCCGAGTCAGTCAATGCATGTTATCTAAAGAAGTACTACTAATGAGTAGAAGGCGTGTATCCTCGCCTTGCAAAGTATCCTTTCGCTCATCATGCATCATCCACCGCTTCATCACGCATATTTCAAAAATAAAAAGACAATCATTGTACATCTAATCCACAGCATTTGCTTTTAAGCATATTCATAATTGCATGCATCTATGCATAAATGCATCAGCATCATATCCTGATGACAAAATCAGAATAGCTAGCCTGCTTGAGAAGGGTCTATACCTCCTCAGTTGATACTACCTAAACGCTCTAGTGAGCAAAGGAGCCACCATCCGGCCAAGATTAGGCGAAATGTCCAAACTCCCATAGGGACTTACACCTCCAAAGGGAGACAAAATGTTAGGAGTGAGCATGAGTGTGAGCCAAGAGAAAAAAAATAAACATATCCACAAGGGCACAAAAGAAACAAGGAGACAAAAGACTAGACAAAAACTAGTCCTAGGAGAGAGAGACAAGTAGGCCAACTCTACCGCTATCACTTACCTTGGGGAAGGAGTCGAAGCAAGCATCTAAAGAGCCCAAATGACCAAACGAACTAGCTACCCCTTGCACATAATTACAACAACCTCATTTTAATTTGGATGCCCATTACCCCCAAGCAAGGGTTAGAGCGAGCCTACAAGTCTAAGAGGGAGAAAAGAAATGAGCCAAAAGTTAAAAAGGAGGTTTAAGTCCCCAAGAGTTTGGCATAGAGCCTAATCTGCCATGTGTTCCAACGAGCTGCTTGCCACATGAATCACCCATTCCAGAGAGCCACCCATAGCCTAGAAGTTTGGGTAGTGTCTTGTGAATCGAGGTCTTCTCCTCTTCCCATAGCAAGCATCATTAGCATTCAAAATCATGAGGGTGATACAACGTGACACTATCATTACTACATGCATTGTTGTTTGTCCACTTTGCAAGGACTCGCTGGATCCTAAACCAGGGGCATGTTAGCTATACTCTAGCAAAAAAATTGGCAGAGGATACCATACACCGAGGGCATGTCAACTGCCTTTATGGTGATAACCTTTCACATCAACTAGGGGCATGTCAGCTGCCCTTTTGGTTGACCCTTTTGGGACAGTATCTTCATCCTAAACATGATGTCTGCTCTATATCTCGAGCACAAGATCGAGGATAACAACAACCATATCCCTCCAAGATCAAAACAAAGTCAGAATATCAGTACTCCCGTAGTCAGCAAGTGAGAACACAGTCTATAAGCCAGAGTCAAAGACGAACTCCCCAGAGGTCAGTTAGCAACACAACAGTGAGCCTGGAGAACTATCAGAAATCATTTAACAAGTCCACCTTATTTGTGGAAGAAACAAAGCCCTTGTGAAACCTTTGTCAAACCAAGCCCCATGTATCAGTGCAGAATCTAAGCAATGGTTTACTCGGATCAACCATCATCGTCCTATAGCATTGGTAACACCAAGTGGATGGGCAAAGTAGTGACACAACGAAGCAGACAAGCTGTAGACAAAGACAAACCTCCTGGCTAGCAAGCAAGTTGCAATTAACTCTTATCCTCTTGTCTCGTGACTCCTCTAAGTCCGGAAGATATCCAAGTCCCTGGTTCCTTGAATCCAAGGACCAGTCTTTACCCTTTTGTCTTGTGATTCCTCTAAGTCTGGAGGAGATCCAAGCCGCTGGTTCCTTGAATCTTAGGACCAGCCTTTATCCTTTTGTCTTGTGACTTGTCTAAGTCTAGAGGAGATCCGAGCCGATGGTTCCTTGAATCCTAGGACCAGCCTTTATCTTGTTGTCTCGTGACTCCTCTAAGTCTAGAGGAGATCCGAGGCACTAGATCCTTGAATCCTAGGACCAGGCTTTATCACTTTGTCTCGTGACTCCTCTAAGTCTGAAGGAGATCCGAGTCACTAGATCATTGAATTCTAGGACCAGCCTTTATTCTTTTGTCTCGTGACTCCTCTAAGTTTGAAGGAGATCCGAGCCACTAATTCCTGGTATCCTAGGACCAGCCTTTATCCTTTTGTCTCATGACTCCTCTAAGTCTAGAGGAGATCCGAGCCACTGGTTCCTGGTATCCTAGGATCAATCTTTATCCTTTTGTCTCATGACTCATCTAAGTCCGGAGGAGATCCGAGCCGCTGGTTCCTGGTATCCTAGGACCAGCCTTTATCCTTTTGTTTCGCGACTCCCCTATGTCCAGAGGAGATCTTAGTTGCTAGATCATTGAATCCTAGGACCAGTCTTTATCCATTTGCCATTTGTCTTGTGACTTCTCTAGGTCTAGAGGAGACCTAAGTTGCTGGATCCTTGAATCCTAGGACCAACGTTTATCCTTTTGTCTCGTGACTCTTCTAAGTCCATGGGAGATTCGAGTTGCTGGATCCTTGAATTCTAGGACCAACCTTTATCCTTTTGTCTCGTGACTCCTCTATGTCTGGAGGAGATCTGAGCCACTAATTCCTGGTATCCTAGGACCAGCCTTTATTCTTTTGTTTCGTGACTCCTCTAAGTCCAGTGGAGATCCGAACTGCTAGTTCCTAGTATCCTAGGACCAGCCTTTATCCTTTTGTCTTGTGACTCCTCTAAGTTTGGAGGAGATCTGAGCCGCTGGTTCTTTGAATCCGAAGACCAGCCTTTATCATTTGTCTCATGACTCCTCTAAGTCTGGAGGAGGTCCGAGCTATTGCCTCTTTGAATCCTAGGACTATACTTTGTCTCGTGACTCCTCTAAGTCCAGAAGAGATCTAAGCCGCTGGTTCCTTGAATCCTAGCATCATCCTTTATCCTTTTGTCTCATGACTCCTCTAAGTCTGAATGAGTTCTAAGACGTTGGTTCCTTAAATCCTAGGACCAACCTTTATCCTTTTGTCTTGTGACTCCTCTAGGTCCACAAGAGATCCGAGTCGCTGGATCTTTAGATCCTAGGACCAGTCTTTATCCTTTTGTCTCATGACTCCTCTAAGTCCAACGGAGATTCGAGTTACTGGATCCTTGAATCCTAGCACCAACCTTTATCCTTTGCTCGTGACTCCTCTAAGTCCAAAGGAGATCCGAACCATTGGTTCCTTGAATCCTAGGACCAACCATTATTCGTTGCTTTGTGACTCCTCTAAGTTTAGAGGAGATCCAAGTTGTTGGATCCTTGAATCCAAGGACCAGTCTTTATCCTTTTGTCTCGTAACTCCTCTAAGTCTGAAGGAAATCTGAGCTGCTAGTTCCTTGAATCCTAGAACCAGCCTTTATCCTTTTGTATCATGACTCCGCTAAGTCTAGAGGAGATCTAAGACACTAGTTCCTTAAATCCTAGGACTAGCCTTTATCCTTTTGTCTCATGACCCCACTAAGTCCAGAGGAGATCCGAGCCACTGGTTCCTTGAATCTTAGGACCAAGATTTATCCTTTGCCTCGTGACACCTCTAAGTCTGGAGGAGATCCAAGCTGTTGGTTTCTTACATCTGAGGACCAACCCTCATCCCACTTCATTTTTCAGGCTGGCATCCCTAATCACCCAATCAACATCTGTTATAATGTCAGATACCCTTTCTGCTTGGGCTAGTAACCCTAACTATTCGGCAACTGTAGACACCCCAATTTTACCAATCTTGCAGGAGGGGTCTGTGGGCTGAGTTCAAACCCTAACCTAGGCCTTTTAGTTCATGGGGACCCAATTGGGCCCATGAAGGCCCATTTAGGCCTTTTAAACCTTGGTTGAGCCCATTGGGGCCCATCACATCATTTCAAGCCTATCGGACTTCATACAAGCCTATTTGAGCCCATTTGGCCATTTTGAACCC
>JAMKQA010254712.1:0-10819 GCA_024699735.1 Posidonia australis
GGTTGGCTGAACCACTATAAATCTATTGTGTTTGCGATTGATTGTATTGTGTGCTAATCTCTTAAATTGCTTAACAATTACCAAAGACATAATTAAAACCGAAAATCTCTATTCACCCCCCCTCTAGAGAAGCTTTAGTATCCAACAACTAGGTCTTGGCGTTGAGCAAAGCCCACCCCGTTGTATCTGAGCACCCTGCATCATTGTATCCGCATCCTGGCATTTGTTCATTCTGTCTCATTGTACTAACACCGAGTTATTATAGCTCGCATTCCTACATTCGTACAACACATGCACTTAGCATTCATGTTTTGGATTCTTGTATCAGCATACATGTGCATGCACCATCTGCATTTTTGCCTGATGATGAAATTGGAAAGGCTTAGTCTACCTTGAGAGAGGGTTCTCATCTCCCAAAGAGTTCTATCCTGATCGTCTAGCAAGTGAGGAAGCCACCTCCCCTCGAGAGTAGGACAAAGTTTTCAAACTCTCCAAGGACCCACACCTCCAAGAGGGAGATAAAATGCTAGGGAGTGAGCGAGAGTGAGCAAGAAAAATCATAATGCATAAAGGGCACAAAAGAAATGAGACAACAGAAGTCAGCCCTAGAGAGAGGTGTGTGGGCTGATTTTACCCCTATTGTACCATGGGGAGGAGTCGTAGCATATGCCTGAGCCACCCACACCATTGAAGGACAAGCCCCCCTTCGTATTAAAAGCCTCCCACCTTGGCATTCATTACCCCCGATAGGAGTAGAGTGAGCCCACAAACCTATGAGGGAGTAAAAGAAAAGTTGATAATATAAAAGAGCAACTGTGGGACCCAGAGAGTTTGATGTGGAGTCCTAGCTTCATCACCATTTAAACACTTACCACCCAATTATCCATCATTTCAGTATCCACTGTCCTAGCACAACTGCCCCACCACCCAGACTGCCACCCGTCAGCTAGGGATTTGAATAGAGTCCTTCGGGAAACAAGATCCGCCCATTCCCTTTCGAGTAGACATCAAAGCTTTCCTAATGCTGAGGGTCCATCATAACTAAGTAAGCACAACCCATGTATTTGCATCTGTATTACTTCTCCCATCGTCGTTATCACAGGACAGGACTTTGCCCAACCACCAGCCAGGGGCATGTCAGCTGCCCTATTGGTCGACATCGACGACCCACCTCTAATACTTGGGGCATGTCAGCTGCCCATATGGTTAACCTCCAGCTAGGGGCATGTCAATTGCCCACTTGGTTGACTTCAGTAGAGCATACACAGTCAGGGGCATGTCAGCTGTGTTTTGGCAAATAGACGCTTTACCAGGTGTTTCAGGCCAAGAGTTCGATGCAAGTCGGCAGCTCCACACTGAAGGTCAGTAGAAGGAGTCAGCAGAGGTAGATCATCGAGCCCAGAGGCACTCCAAATCGGGACTCCGGAGACCAGGGAATTGCATCATTTACGCCCACATCTGGGAGCTACGTGGTAGCTATGCGTACGACATACGTGCTTATCTTAGGGGCACCAGTGGCCAACATGAAGCAGAATGTACCCCCGCATTCCCGTGCAAAGGCCAGACCTGGCAAGTCACAATAATGTATCCAATCTACGTCCTCAAAGGGGTAGATGTTTTGACCAGTCCCAATGATACAGGGGAGCTATTCAAAGAAATTGGTCACAGAAGGAAATAAAAGGGCACATAGTGAAAGAGCATATATTCTTCATTCAGATTCAAGTTCAATGGTACAATCATTGAAAGAATTCACAAAAAATATGCTACATATGCTCGGATCAGCTATTCCCTCCAGTCTAGGGCCTCTTCGAGCTGCTAGCATTTTGAAAAAGAGAAGTGCCAAGGGCTATTTCGCTGATTGGCCAGTCTGCCTGTGTATGTGCCCCATATGCCACAGAACAGTCTGTGCCTCTCACCAAGGTAAGATCACTAGAGCTAACGCTGATTCATAGCAGACGAGCCAGTTCAGCGGTCATGGCAGTAGAATTCTGAGGATACAGCTGAAAGATGGTAGGCATGGGAGATTGTTTAAAAGCATCCTAGTGGAAACCAAACTGACACAGGATGCGAGTAGGATGATACTTCACTCCTCCAGTTAGGCTAGGAAGAACGACCACCCTCATGTCGGTATCATTGAAGAATGCAGTAAAAGGCTCCGCGGTAGATGGGATAATCCACTAGGTAATCAGACTTCTGGATAGCTCCTCTAGCTTTTCATATAACTCCTGTACTCCAAAGATGGTCTGGGAATGCCTGCTCTGGCAGTAGGCCTCAAATGCTGGTCTTTGGGGGCGTAGGTCCAAGCATAAAGTTACTACATAGATGTGCCAATCGCAGTAGAATTCAAACTTACCTGCATTAATTCTCCACAATCGTAGAAGTGGCGACACCGGTGAAGAGCACAATCTAGGCCCGGGCATGTCTCAGCCAGGATCAGGGGAGCCAGATCAATTGGTTTGCTCACCACTGCCAAAGCGATCTTAGCTACCTCAATCGCTACGGTCATCCGGCCATGACTGAATATGAGGTCCCCAAGGAAATGGAAGACAAAACCGCGTAGCCATAGTTCGTCACCCATTATAGGGCACCTCATAATCACTTCATCAAGGTAGTCCAAGCGTAGCATGGGTTTCGAGCCATCTACACAGATTAAGCACCTCCCATATTCTGTCGTATTTAGACCAGTTAGTTGAGAAAGAACAGATGCGTACCCATCCCAGCACATGAAGACCGGAGGCCCTAGCAGTCGTGACAGGCCACAAATTCGCCTGGTTTCCTTTAAGGAGACAGTCAGTTGCTCACGACCAAACCAAAAAACATGGTGGGCTGGTTTCTAGAATCTGACCACGGCACACAAGAGATATCGGTTCACCTTGACATCCTCAATCTTCAAGAGACTCCCAGAGATACCCCAACACCGCAGTTTCTCCTGGTCACTGTCAAAGAGCATGCCAATCCAGCATCTTAGTACGTCCGAGCAATGGGGCAGAGTAACCATCGTTGGGAAGCCCTGGGAAATCCGCAACAGCACCATATCAAGAGCCTGTGATCTACAACCCTGCCCCCCATTATCGTGGATGCCTTACCATGATGCTGGCAATAGTAGAAACAAAGGAGTCCGGCGGAGCAATGTAGGAGCTGCCGACGGAAGAAAATGGTGGAGGTTGCGTCGGCCGGAGGAAGAAGGGAGCAAGCCACAGAGGAAGTCTAGATTAAAGGGGGTGAAGCGGATGTTTGCCTCCCGTTCAACAGATGCCCCTGTTTTAAAGGAGGAGGATAGCCCATGAGCAACAGCAGGATGATGACCTGTGACTGTGTCAAATATCACGTGCATCGTGGATGCACCAACACAACGCGTGTAGTAAGCAAGGAATTTAGGACCCTATAACAGAGGCGCAGAGGTGAAGCGTGTTCGACATGTGCGTGAGCATCAGGAATTTACACCTTCATTTGAGCAGCGCTGATGAGATGCACGTGCTATATGCACGTATGGCACAGCGCTCCTCAACCGAGCCATTGTTGTTCTAAAGCTCGCCTAACTGGCACAAAGATGTCGAAGCTCAGTTACAAGCACAGACAAACACATTCAAGGCCCACAACAAAGACAAGCAATTCGAAAGGCATTCATCAAAAAGCTAGACCATTTAAAAAATGGTTCAAGCTTACAGAACTAGAGTTTACAATTGACAATGTTTAAGTTACAACACATGTAGAGATACAAAGTCAAAATGGGTAAACTAATCCCAGGCCTCGTCATCGCTATCGTCTGGTCCCCGCATTTGGGAAGCACAAGCGGAGTGGCGCTCGCCCTTACGCCGAAGCTGTCGGGTAGTTGCAGGTAAGGCCGCACGAGCATGGGAGGGGGTAGAAGTAGCATGAGGTCAGGGTCAGCCTCGTCACCGCTACTACCGAGGATGATGTCCTCTAACTGGTATCCTTGAAATAAGAGGGTCAGTCCCGAATGTTTGTAGAGAGCGATAGACACAGAGCAAGGAAAACACTTACCTCCCCACGGGCTTCTCACCAAGCCTGTTACAGATGAATATAATGTTGTTAGCATAATCAAGCATGTACAGTTAAGAATTGTAAAACCAAAGAGGCAAAATACAATACCTTGGCTCATCGCATCTGAGCATAGAAATCACTCAGCCTGCCCTTAAACCGTTGCAACAGAAGTAAACAATTGTGTTTGAACAGTCGGAATCTGGAAATCATGTTATGCCACATGCAGAAAGTAAAATTTACCTCAGCCCAGTTCTCCAATAACCACATGTCCTGTTGTTGTTCACGGAGGTCCTCCTCAAAGAGATATGGCTTGCAAGTGTGCTCATACCACTCTTGGTGCTCATCATAGTTGGCAGGACGAAGGGTGTATCAACTCCGATCAGCCATGATCTCAGTCGCGATAGAGCGAGCCCGTACGTGGGTACTAGCCCGAGGCACCATCTCGGTAGGAGGCAAAAGCGAGATGTCGAACTCCGGGGTGAACTGATGATGAACCTGACCAGGAAGATAAAAGGCAGACTTTTTGAAGTAGAAAAATTTCATTTGCTTCTGACGTTAAGTCTAGGCAGAGTTCAGAGGCTCCTAGTCTAGCCCGGCATACCGCTCAAACGGCCTCAGTTCCAACTATAGAAAGCAAAAGAGAGCACAAGTCAGTCTAGTGACTTAGAACAAAACAGAGAAAGTTGTAAATAGGTGTCAGGTTTGCAAACTCACATCATGTATCGACAGCAGGTCCAGTAAATAGCAGTAAGACTCATAGTTGTACACCCCTACTGCAGTACGGTGATTTTGCTCACACCACAGCCATGGAAGCAAGAGAAGTCTGGGATGGAGATGGAAGAAGTAATGCCCCCCGCTTGCAATGCTCCATCCACCAGTACTACAAACATAGAAAAGCAAGTCAGAAACTTGATAGATTGCTTGAATTGGAGAAGATGATACAGAAGCTTACCCTCAACAGTGGGTAGAGCTCCATGTGGGACCGCTGGTTACTCTTTACAACACTATCCAGGCTACAGAGCATGTAGGTATAGTTGGCGCCAGCACAGTCATATTGGTCCAAGTGATCCAAGTCGGTGAGATATATCAACCAGTCTGCTGAGACACAATATCCAGAAGTGTCACAAAAGATCAAAGCCATCAACTCTATTAAGAAGTGGTGAAGAACGAACTCCGCCTCCCTTGATCCCGATGCCAGATCCGGCAAAAATAGGTTCCACTCTCTGATCCAACTATATCAGAGATAATGTGCTGACTAGGTCAGTGGTGGGCATTCACGTCGCAAAAGCTTCGTAACCTTGGTGAACCCCAAGGTGGCCTTGCCGACAATGGGCTCCTTGCCAAAGCTGAAGCCCGTCAATAGCGCCCAATACTCTGGTAGGATCGTCATCTCGCCAAAGGGGAGGTGGAAGGTGTGGGTCCCATGCTGCCACCGCTCTACAAGTGCCTGAAAAAACTCATAATGTCCATGGACTGCCCGGAGGCGCAGAAGACTCCCGAATGGGGTGCGATGCAGTAGAAACTCCTTCAGGAAGCCAGGGAGACGCTCGAAGTGCTCCAACATTGGTGTCTAGAGACACCGCATCACTCACCTGGTATCACCGGCCTGAGGAGCAAAGAACAACAGGGTCAGAAATCAATTACGCCATGTTAATTTGTGCAGAAAAAGGAGAAGGGTACCTCAAAATGCTCACCATTGCAGATATGGTTTTCATCCAGCAACCGACCCCTGAAATTTCCAAATTCCTACCAAGAAGAATTTCAGCTCAACAAATCAAAAGCATGCATAAGAAAAACAGCAGAGCGGATGGAATCTTGGTTTCTTACATCCTTGGGGATATTAGGCATCGCCTTATCCGATGCTTGGGAAGTAGAAGCAGCCTTAGACCGTGAAGTAGATCCATGACCTCGAGCCTGTGAACTGGAAGCAGCTCCTGACCGTGAACTAGATCTACGACCTCGAACCCACAAACTGGAGGCGACCTCGCTCACCTGGGTCACATCAACTCGGACTCTAAGTCAGACTGCAAATGCAAGGGCATGCTTAAATGAGCATGTTATCAAAACAAAACATGGTAGGCTATCATGCCCAAAAAAAAAAGGGGGTGCAAAAAGCCAGGATAATCAGAGGCAATATCCCAAACAGAAGCACAATTATGGTCTAGCAATCAGAATTTGTATTCAGAGGCACAGTATTCAAACAAAATCTGGGGTTATTCAAACACAAAATTGTCGACATTTCATAGAATTATCCGACCAAGACAGCGGCATTTTACCAAAGGGGAGAAAACAAGCACAAACAAGGGCATCATACAAGTAGGATGTCAAGTGCGTTGTTCAGGCAAACACATGGCATTTTGCAAAAAAGTTCTCCAAGCAAATGTAAAAAACGGTGTACAGGCAAAAAGTTAGTGATATTATTCAATGGCATTTCACAATTATTCAAAGCAAGAATGAAGTTTTCTTTTCATACTGGAAGAGCAAAACAGAGGAGAGGGAGGAGGAGCATACCAATTCCATTGCCGACACCTCCCCACTGGAACCCCAGAAGTCGCCGCCGCCCCTTGCAGCGCCGACGTCGCCACCCAAGCTCAAGCCTGCGTGTGTCCCCGCTGGATTCTCCACCGTGTCCTGCGTGCGCTTTCGTCACTGCCCGAGCCCACGCCTACGTAGCACTGCCCCACCGTGGCTTGCGTAACACCGCTCCGCCGAGGCCTACACCAAGCTCCACTGCACCCTGCAACACCGCTCCGCCTACACCCGCACGCTCGCACCACGGTCCCAGCACTCGATCCCTAGCCGTCGTTCAGTGAGTGGAGGAGGAGAGGTAGAAGAACAGGAAAGGACGCAGGGAGAGGGGTGGCTCGTTGGGTCTTTTGGAAGTTTTAAATAAAGAGTCACCTTCCTTCGTTTTAAGCATAGAAAGGGAGACAAGCTTCCATGCACCCGTTCAGGACAAGATTAACTACCAGTGGGCCCTATAGGTTTGGAAAATTTATTCCAGTCCCCAGCAATTCCTACAGATTATGGACCAAGCTGCAATTTACCTGGTGAAAAGCAGAACTGTCCCTCAGAAAACCGGGATAATAGAAAAGTCCAGACAGTCTCAGGGACTCCAAACAAAGTTTCTGGGACAAGAATCATCACCTGAATCGTCCTTGGCAGTCAATTTTGCAGTTTCTTGCAGTAGTTTCTAGAAATTACAGATAAGTCCTTGAACTTCTTTAGATGCCAAAAAATTTCCTTTTGTTTGACCCTAACCCCAAAACAGATCCGAAGAACTCAAATCGACATCAAAGCAGTTCATTACCCCACAAGAATCCCTGAATCACTCAAAACTACAAATTTTGCATAGAGGCCCCAAGAAATTCTGTACTGACCGTAGCCCCAGCCCATGTAGTCGGAAGTGAAGTGAATACTCTAAGGATTTAGTCAAGGTGTGAGCACCACCAGTAGAATAGCAGTTCGAGCTTAAAGGATAGTTTAAGGAAAATTTGCAGAAAGGTCCTTATTGTTTCCTAAATTACAAAAAGGCCCTACTTGTCACCAAAACAGATTGTCTGTCGGGTTCGACTTCCCCTGAGAGATCAAGAATGCTCCTGTTACACTAGAGTCCAGCTTATGCTCGACCATTTTCAGAACTCGATAGTTCGAGGCAAAATTACCATTTTGCCCTTATCAGTATGCAAAGGAATTTGAGCCCTAACCACCTACTAGAAGCTCCCACGTGCCCTTTAACAGTTTGAAAAGACATCCTTTGGAGTAGACTCAGTTACATACAAATTCAGTGAGATCAAGCAAGATTACAGATTTGCCCTTGCCTTGTCAAAGTTCAGATAACACCTAAGAAGAGGCAATATGAGACCAGTAGCAACTTGGTTCTATCTCTTGGCGGTTTCTAGCCGTTGCCTGTACAACAGCAACGACTTAGTCCACTCTTGGCAGTTCTCAGCCGTTGCCTGTACACTAGCAACGATTCAGTTCACTCTTGGAGGTTCCCAGTCGTTACCTGTACACTGACAATGACTTCGTTTACTCTTAGCGGTTCCCAACCGTTGCGTGTACACTAGCAATGACTCGGTTCACTCTTGGCGATTCTCAGTCGTTGCCTGTACACTAGCAACGACTTGGTTCACTCTTGGCGGTTCTCAATCGTTGCCTGTACACCGACAATGACTCGGTTCACTCTTGGCGGTGCCCAGTCGTTGCATGTACACCGGCAACGACTCGGTTCACTCTTGGCGGTTCCCAGTCGTTGCCTGTACACCAACAGCGACTCAGTTCACTTTTGACGGTTCCAAGCCGACCTGTCTGTACACCGACAGTGACTTGGTTCTATCCTTTCTCTCTTTGTCAGCCCGGTATGTCCAATAACTTGTCAGCTCTCCCCTTTCTACCCACTCCTAGCCGACCTGTTTGTACGCCGACAATGACAAGGTTCTCTTTTTCCTCTTTTCTTTTTGTCGGCCCGGCAAGTCCGATATTTTGTCGTCCCCTTAGGTCCCCATTTAGGTGGACAGAATCTAGGATACCCATTTCTTTTGGGCCGGTACCCCAAACTACCCGGACGACCTCCATCACCAGTCACTTTTCGGTTGGCAAGCTTGTCAATCTTGCCACACCCCTTTTCTCCTCAGGCTGATAACCAAAACTGCTCGTCGATGAGTTCGTGAACTCATCAAGCATCGTAGCATTCATTCGCATTTGCACGTACCAACTAGCATCTACACAGCACATGCATCATAATCAGGCATACTTCACATGATCAGTACATCACACGTTTGAAATGCACACTCCATCAGGATCCACTTACAACATAGTAGCACTTTAGCATCAGCGACACTTACACCAGCATTGGCATCACGCGAAACCATGCACATACCTGCCTGGTTCTGGTGCACCATCATTTAGATATTCTAGAGGTACACCACCTGCATTAGCATCTGCACCTCAGCATGCGAGCCGTGACCTTTGGTGCATTCACCGAATAAGCGACTTATGGCCAATAGCAAAGTTTCCTTCCTATCGATCGGGACACGGTGTCTTCTCTCAATCCAGAGTAGCGGTCTTGATTCCCTCGACCTCGCTCAGGGAGGGGCATCTGTAAACACTTCGGTTTTTGTCCAATGTTGGCAGGGGGATCCGACAGAGAGTGCAACTGCATGGCTGACTTGGTCCTATCCCAATTCTCCAACCAAGCCCATAAACCTAGACCAATCGAAAACCATCTAATTACCCTTAACTCCACTCATCCAACTAAGCCCAACGCCTAAAACCCAGCCCGTGTGCTCTAGCTCAATGACATGCACGGCCCAAGCACGCATCAGGGCTACAGAAGCACAACTGGCGTCGCCTGACTGGTCGCTTTCGTCGTACAACCTCGTACCTTATACGAGTGGCGTTGCGCAAGAAAGCTCGACATGTCCCCGACGTGCTTAACACCTCTAGAGTTTTCCCATGCCCTGTCTCCACCATCACCCTGCCCCACCCGCCGCTACACGCCACCTCTGCAGCACATCGACGAGCCACTCCCTGCAACCATACCCTGTCAACCCTACCATCGCTGTCCCACAGCACCTACCACACCAGGCGATCAACCAAAACCCCACTCGAGCCCTTCAACTAAGGGGAGAGCATTCACAAGAGGAGAGAGGCTTCAAGATCCCAGAGAGAGTTTCGCCGAAGAATTGGAACCCAATCCATAAACTCCAACCAGCCTCTTTGCTTCCCCTTTCGGCAAGCTTTCTTAAGCTTCCCATCATCCTCCCGCTTCTTCTCAAGCCGTCCTCAAGCCATCACCAACCCCTCATCGGCCATCCAACCCCTCACCGGAGTTCGCTGCCTACCGATGCTGACGACTAACCATCAACCATCGACAAGTAACATCCCTTATCTATCCCATCATAGGATAACTTAGGGGTATAAGTTTTATTTTCTTGCATGATTTCCTTGTGTTTTTTCCGACGTTTTAACGCATCCCGCACCTCACCCACCAACGTCGGATGCCGGCGTGAGCCCACATTGGCCACTGAACAATCAAACCGACATCCCAATGGATGCCCTCTTCTCCCATCATTCCTCGGAGTGGCTAAGCCAGAAACCTTTAGTAAAGGCTCGTCAGAGGAAGGTCGACATTGACGCCGGCGATGGGGATGGGGGGGAGAACCCACGGTTTTTTGATGCTCCCTTTGCATGGACATCTCATCTTGGTAGTCTACCCAAGCTCCCAGACGACCCTCACTGTCCGGCGATGCTCCACCGCCTAAGGAGGAGACGATGAAGGAGGAAGGTCTGGCCCTTGTTCCACCTGCATGCCCCGATAATGCGCCAACCATGAACGGATTAGTCAGGGCCTGGACAGGGTCAGGCTCGACCAAGCCAAGGCCTCACCTTCCCTGCTTAGGCCACATCTGCATAAGTGTTTCATCTAGCATTGTTTTACTCTCTGGTGTAGGATACTAAGGCTTCTCTAGAGGGGAGGTGAATAGAGATTTTCCGGTTTTAATTAAGTCTTTGGAATTTATGATGCAATTCAAGAATTTTAGCACAAAAGCATTCAATCGCAAAGACACAAGATTTATAGTGGTTCAGCCTACCCCGGCTTAGTCCACTCCTCAAGTTCCCCACTTGAGACTTATCCCTTATATTCAATAACCTAGAATATTACAAGCTACAAAGATTACCTTGTTTGTACACTTGTATCACGAATTTCCTTTTCCTTCCTGGAGAACCTCTGATTGCTTTGAAAGAGAGAGAGCTTTGGAGCACTTGAATCTTTAGCTCTTGCTTGCCTTGAGAAGATGATGAGCACTTG
>JAMKQA010254713.1:0-24041 GCA_024699735.1 Posidonia australis
GAAAGGGGTGGTTGAGAGTAAGTTCAAGCATTGCTTGGACTTGCTCAACATATATGGATGCTGCTGACCCCTCGTGGGTCATTGTGATGGAGAGCTCAGCTCGAGGTGGAGGTTGTAATTCAAGACAAGGTGAAGTTTGTTGAATATGTATCTTGAATTTGGTTATAACTTGTACTAAGGGTATTTTGATGAACGTACGGGAAAACCCTCTTTGGATTTGCCAAAAATCTTCGGAATTCATTTATTTCTCTCCGGGGTGGCTTGCTTCGATTTTGGCGCATTTCATGTAACAGGCTTGTATGGTCCCGGAATATGGGTATCATATCCTTATGGACTAACCGAAAAAGGGATTGCACAAGTAGAAGTAGGGAACGAAGTAACTAGAAAGATTTGGTATAATACTTTCTTTCTAGAGGGATCATCTAGAAAGTGGGAGAGTCAGAGTTGAAAAGAGGATTCCTCACTTCTTTCTCTCATTCAAAACCGTGCATGAGACTTTCATCTCGCACGGCTCCTAAGTGATAAAAGAAAGAAGAACTCATCTTCTTTTTTTTATTACCTTCCTCGCGTATGTATAAGACCGAATCCATTCGATTTCTAAAAAGGATTACTAATCCTTAAGATAAATAAGTAGTAGGAATGAACGAACATGTTTCAATAAAAAAAAAGATTTCTTTCTTCTTTCCCCATTTTTCCTTAGAACACAGCAATCAAATTTAGATTATACACTCTCTTTTTTTGAACAAAACATCAATCTGATGTTGAGTTCCAATTGGAGTTTTGAGTTAATTGAGGAGTATAGTATGCCTATTTATTTTTTGTTCTAAGACATGGAATGCCCAAGTATTTAAGCTTGACTAGGACACTCAATTTGGTAGAACACATTTTGTATCTCCATTTGATCTAGTGGAACAACCTCCTCCCGCTCTCCATCCGTGGACGTACCTATTTAGGGAACCACGTAAATTCTAGTGTTTTGTGTGTGATTTCTGATTTCTTCTCCTTCCTTTGAATCTTTGCATAACAATATTGATATGGAAGTTTTCTAAACAAATGAGAACTTTTTTACTGTATTTCCACCAACACAATACCGACATACCAACATTTTACTAACACGTATTCTGCTTTTCAACTTGCTTAAATTTGACACGAAACCAATATTTAGAGCCTTGATTCCAATGTTGCTACAGTGATTTTGGCGATTGCTGCAGTAATTCTAGTAGTGCTATAATGATTTCGACGATGGCTATAGTATTTCCATCAATGCTACAATATTCTGACAAACTACTACAATACTTCCAACGATGCTATAGTATTTCAAGCGACCGATATAGTATTTCCCGTGGCTACATTATCAACAGCAACTATCGGATGAAAGTGTGTTACATTCATGATTTTAAATGTTGTTTTCGTGTCGGACTTCGACAAGTTGAAAAATAAACACGTGTCGGGGAAATATCGATATGTCGGAATCGTATCGGTGGAAACAGGGTAAAAAAAGTTTACATTTGTTCAGAAAACTTCTATTTCGATATCGTGTCGGAGTCATGTCAGTAAATTGAAAATAAGACACGTGTTGGAGAAATTTCGGTGACACGCGTAGACATTTAGTACCATGGTTACATTTAGAGTTTCTCTTGAACTTGTACTTTTGATACCATGTTAAGTGAAAATAGAATCATATATTATGATCATAATAAAGAATTACAATCTTGTATATATAGGAGAACACATACTTATAAGGAACTTTATAAATGGATAACACTATAATCAATATAAGAATTCATTTACTTTAACAATAAAATTAACAATTTTGCTGTATTTACACAACTAATCAACTAATTACACCCACGAAGAAAATCCAAGAGTTGTCACAATAGTGAGAAGCAAGCAAACTTCATCCATTAACAATGAGCCAAAGTGAAAGGGCAGACAAGTAGAAAAATGGCAACATTTAAATTCAATCATAGCTACATTTCATCGAAGTGAACAATGAACACAATCTAACCTTTCTTCCGGAAAATCTTTCCTTTAATTCTCTAATATGTTCTTGAACTTGTGGAAGGTCAAGTGCTCGTTTAAAGCGACCAGAATCTATCCCAATAGGAAACTGAAAGAAAAATGATTCTCATAAGATTAGCAATCAGCCCGTGTGCACACTAAGCCAGAAGTTGATAGTGGTGAGCTGCTCAATGGATGATGCAGTATTCTGCATTACAACCTTGTAACAGGTGCTAGGCATGTGGCTTATTTTGTAGGCTCACAAATGATGATAAAAGGATGATTTAAAGGTGACTTTTACACGATTAAAAATAGAAAAAGGCAGAAAGTATGAGGAAGAATTTGACGGAGAACAATTCTCTACTGACATGGAAGGATATCAGAAAAAAGGACCCTTCTTCAACTGCACTGCTGCTCTATCTGAAATGCCTACAACAAAGCCAAACCATGTGGCTCACACTGAAGAATGCTACAAGCAGTATAGACTTTAATAAAAAAAAGGTAATATAGGAAGAAGCATGAGTTTTTGTTTTTCTGAAAGGTGATGAAGGATGAATGTGCCATAAAAGTTTTGCAGAAGAATTACAAAATACTGCATGGTCAAACATCATACCGCAGCCACTCGGGTCAGCTTCCCTTGATCTTCCACCCCTTCAGGTGTGCCCTCAAGCCCAAGAATCCGTGTGCAAGCACTAACAAAGTGCCTTGCATAGTCATAAGTGTGGAATCTGGAAAAACAAATTTATAAAATATACAAATCACATGACAACGTATACACACAAAAAGAATGAGGTGATAGAATGCATTAACAAGAATTAGCTAGTTTATAGAAGCAAGGGCCAGGTGATTGACCAGTCCATTAGAACAAAACTCATAGCTACTTAAAAGTTAAAACACAATGAACAACTGGTCACATTCCAAATCCTTGGGGTGCAACTATACAATCTAGAAACCCCATTTAACATACAAAATTGAAGATTAACCTGCATATTCTGTTGAATTGACTATTGAAAATAATGCAACATATGAATTTTGGTTAGTATACTGAGGTACTATTCCTACTTGTTTTACTGAGAGACACTAAAATCATCAAAAACTAAGTAACAAAAGAATTACAAGCAATAAAAGGATATTATGCAGGTGGCTTAGGTAGCATTTGATAAAGCCTTTTCACAAAACAATTATTGAGAAACGCCAGTTTTTTAAAACTTGACACTACTCGCAGCTTATTCTAGTAAACCATAATCTTGTTTGGCAAAAAAACATACCAAAGCTTTTATGAGTGAGAAAAATATCCATATTACCCCTCACCTCTCTCCTTCTACTTAACATACCAACAGCGAATACCGATGGTGGCGACAACCAGTCCATTGTGGCGACGATCAATGGGTGTAGTTGGTGAAAGGTAGAGTAGCGGTGGCGAGTGTTGTGAGGAAGGAGATAGGGTTCGTTGAGATGAATGATTTTTTTAAATTTTCTCAATGGTAAAAATATAAGTAACACATGGTTTTTTTGAAATATTGGTGATAGGATGAGGGCAATTTTGGAAAATAAATACAATTTATGGTGTTTTCAAAAAAGCTCCAAAATGTAGCTTTTTCCTTGGCATTTCATATACAATTTATGCAACCAAAAATGCTAGGCATTTTTTTGAATGTTTAGTGCAACTTTCAATGAAGTAATCATTGTTTTAGATAAGTTGCACTAAATAAGCTTTACCAAATACTACCTTAGACCACCTCAAATTTATCCAAGAAAAGAAAACTTGCATGTTATGTAGTTTAGAGTGGGAAATAAACAACCAAAGGATATACACTTAATAACAAAAGGTATGATGAAAAAATTGTTGTGAAAATAAATCAACTTAAGATTGCCATGATCTAGAAAGATGGAGATCAATAATAAAAGAGCTAAAGACACAAGTACCTTTAGAATATCACAAGGACCATGATGGAAAATAAAGATAATAACTAATAATGTAATATCCATGGTAAACTACAAAATGGAAATTTAGCACTTTGAAACATGAATTAAAAAACTCATGCTAAAGACGAAGATATCATTAAGTAATACTTCCCAATAACCACTTGGCCATTGGTGGTTAAAAAAGGGGGGAAAAAAGCTAAAACAGAAGGTAAGAATTTAGAATTATGGGAGAAACATGCTAGTAAAAGTGAAAGATATTTAATATTTAATACAAGCATACTGAGGCAGTTGCCTAGGCACTAAATAGCCTTCTTGGGTTAAGATGTCGTTGGTGTCATACTTATTAAGTAAATCAATAAAGCATAAGGTATCTAAAGTAAGACGTGATAAAAAAAAAACATAATTTATAACTATAAATTGCCTATTGGATATTGTTGATGGGTAAACAGATATCCATATAATTGGTATGCATGTAACAGGGTGTTAGTGTAGCCTATATATATGTAACCTCTTCTATGACTACTACAATGATCTTTTTACCTTAACATGGTATTAAAGCTGGGGTTTTGAGAGGAAAAAAATACAACATAGTCGCCACCCTCCTGCTGGCTTGCCAGTTCTCACCCTCCTGCTGGCTTGCCAGTTCTCACCATTGGCCAGCCAACCCCTTCTACCAACTTCCACTTGGCCCTACATCAACCACCAATGCTCCCCAGCAATCCTCAACCCTGTAGCTCCCCCTCCTTCCCCTACAGCAACCACTGGCCATCTCTCCTCCAACCACCTGCAAGCCTAAAAGGTAAAGGCGACCTCTGAAGCCTGGTTGACACTTATTGTTGATTCCTTCAATGGCTTCCTAAGAATTTATTCTCCTATATGCTATGAGAGGCAGCCTTTGGATGTTTACTTCTTCTCCTGCCTAACTACATGACTATTTGCCTGCCTATCTGTGTTTTTGTTGCCACTACATAAAACTGCTTGTGGTATTTTATGTTATTTCTTTTGGTTGTGATGGTATCCTCATCCATTCCTACTTCTTCTGGCACTACTCCCGATGTCTAGTTTCGAGATCTGAGTGGTACCTCAATAAAATTCAATGGCAAAAACTATCTCATCTAGGCAAAATTCTTTATTGTCTTCCTGGGAGCACATCGGAAGATGCATTATATCACTCATGATCCGCCCTCTCCAAAGGACTCGACATACAACGATTAGTTTGGCATTGATTGTGGGGTGATTTCTTGGCTTATTAATAATATGGATGAACAAATCTCTATAAGCATTATGTTTCGCACTCCGACCAAGAAAATATGGAACACCTCAACGGAGACTTATGGACATGAAAAGAACATATTTATAAACCATATAAGCAATTTTTCTCTCTCCAATAAGATGACCGGACTGTCACACATTCATATACTTTGCAGGCAATGATGGATGAGTTGGAAATCTATTAATCAATTGTGCTTGATGAAGGAATACCAGGAAGAGCTTGATGTGGCCTGATTTCTCTCCGCCATTCAACCAATATTGCATTACAGATTTGTGGCCACGTACTTGGGAGCGACATTGCCCCATCTCTGTCTTCTACCTTCTCCCAGGTTCTTCGGATATCTATCAGCACTTTTACTGCACACATTGATCAATTTACCCTGTTGGTTTATGATCGTGGACGTGGTCTTGATTGTGGCTACTGTCATGGATATAGGAAATGTGAGCACTGTGACCGTACAAATCACTTTTTTGACAAGTGTTGGGCAAAATTTGTCAAACCAGCATAGACAAAGCATACTACTGCTACAACTAAGATTGACACGGGAACAGCTAACGCATCTGATACTATCACCCTTTCCCAGGCAAAATATGATCAGTTGCTTCAATCTCTGACATTCCTTCCTATTGTTGCCACTTATGTCGTGTCATTTGGTACTAGTGCGATGTTTTCCACTTCTACGGGAGATTGATAGTAGATTCAAGTGTGTCCAAACATATGTTAGGTATTTAGTGAGTTTTCTTCTTCATTTCACCATCTACATCTATATATTCTATTACTATTGCCAACGGTTGTAACACCGAAGGATCATGTAGGAGACACGTCGATATCAAGCGTGGTTTCTAGGTGTGTTTTAGTAGCCCAAAGTGTTGTAAGTTGTAAATTATTGTTTTGATATTTGATTCTCACTCGATTGTATTTTTAGTGATCAAGTAGTGAACTTTATTGGATGGATTAGTATATTATTACCTTTAATGTAATATTCTTCTTGGGTAATCAAAGTAATTCTATGGATATTTCTCTCCCGAATTCTGGTTTGACATTATTTCTTGTGAATGACTTCGACATAGTGTGTCATGATTCCTCTTTGGTGCATCACATTGTGTTTTCAGTTTGACGTGTTGTGTCCCGTGAGTGTGTGGAACACAAGGTGGACAAGCACAATCATACTATAGTACTATCCTATGATAACACTGTGTTTAGACAACCACCCTATGATGGTACTATTCATGAATAATACTACACAAGAGACTCTTATTAAAGGAGAAAAGAGCGGTGTTGTTGGACACACCTGCAGTCGAGATAAAAGGGAGAAGGGAGCATCTAAAGCTTAGGAGAGAGAGAGTTCTGTGAGAGAGTTTGGGGAGTTTGAGAAGAGAAAGAGCTCGACGAGGGTTTGTGTGCCAAGGAGGATCGCAAGTTACTACACAAGTCACTGTTGCCAACATCATCATCGAACATCGTAGTTTCTGTTGCTAAAGGTTGATGCTGCTACATCATTATTGCGGCCACTACACTTTGAAAGGATAGGGTTCCTGTAGAAGAAGGACGCACACTACTGTTGTCGTGTGGGTTTAGGACTAGACGTCGATGAAAACTAGACGCTCTATCTAGGATCCTTTCAATTGTTATTACTTGATTGATGTAGTTGTGAGCTTGGGACTCCACATGAAGAATCATTTTGGCTCCAGTTGGGATGACTACGTGTTGGGCTATAAGAACCCATCTTTTTGGATTTTGATGAATTGATTAAAATAGAGTTTCAATGAATGAATTTAATTGGGTTTCCATATGTTATTGCAAATCTCTTGTTGTTTTTAGCTTGTGGTTGTATTTCGTGTGGATTGTAGTTTTTTAGGTTGTGGATTTTGAGTGAAATACGCTCGGATTTTTTATCAAGCACGGATTAGTCGTGCAACCCTTAGTCTGTTGGTTGTTGATGGTGTTTTTTTTTAATGTTTGAGAATAACTTTTGAAATGATTTTCAAATAATTTTTCAAAAAGGATTTGTAAAGAAATGTATAAAATTTGTAAAGATTTTTGAAAAGATTTTCTATGATTTTAATGAACCGAAAGGTCGAAGCATCGATCAGGAATGATTGATGTTCCTGAATAGTCAAGGACCAGTTGTCAAGGATGAGGTCAATGATTTTTTCGTCATTTTTGAGAAACTAAGAGGATTGTAGGATTGTACTGATGGACCATAAATGGTTAATACCTCTAGAGACTCATGTGAGAGTCTGAGGTTGAGGTTTTGTAATTTTAAAGGACCAAAAGACCTTGAGTGAAGGTCTACAAACCAAAAGATCAATGATGAAGTCAGGGATCAAGAGACTGAACAATTTAGCTGACTAACTAATGATGAGTGATACCTCTAGAGAATCGAGAATTAAAAAAGTAGGCTAAAGTTTCAGGAAATTGTATTAACAGGAGTAGGACGTGAAAAAATCCTCACACAACAAGTGTAATAGTCTTAGGATGTCGGAAAGGTGAACCCAGTGTGTGTTGTTCTTGTTTGAGCTTTTAAGGATTATTAAAGTATAAAACTAAAACAAGGAGCTCCTATACAAAGTGACTTTACCATAGCAGTACAGTACGCCTTAGTAACTACTTGTGACTAACGACAATCGCTTAGGCCCACGTTTTGACTGGGTGTGTATGTTTTATCTAAATTTGTGTTAGTTTTGAACTTAACTGATAGAAAGTTGTCATATCAAGTGTGCATAAAGAGATTTCAAAATACACATGATTTTGATTCTAGAAAAGATAAAAAAGGGTTTCTTTAAAGCTTATTTAAATGATTTTATGTATGTTTGTAATAAGATATTGCAAATAATTGTAGCTTTGTAAGTTCTAGCCTTGGTACTATTAAGAGTGGCAATTGTATTGACTTAGGAGTTGTATCTTAGTAGCTTTAGTTCTAGTTAGATGCTTTTGATAAATGGTAGGCGGATACTGAGTGACTATTGGACGTTACTCACGTGCATTTTAATGATTTTCTTGTAGAGATACTGAAGTAGTAGTCAAGTCTAGTACATATAGTAAAAATCACATAACCGCACACTACACATTTTGAGTAGAACTAATCGTTATTTTTCAATTAATTATTTAATTATTTTTTACATTTATTTTTAAGTTATTTATTTAATAATAGTTCTAAGGGTGTTTGGATTTTAAACTGTTGTGACTAAGGTCATGATTAGGGTTAGCAATGGGTCGAGTCTAGACCTAGGACCCGTAGGTCTAGACCCGTAAAGTATGGGTCTAGACTTTGGGTCTTAAAAATGAGACCTATGAACCCGGACCCGTCAGACCCTCTCATTTACTAGGTAAGGTCTACGTCTAAAAATACCTAAATCCATAGACCCATGGATCCGATGTATATATAATATATTATAAGTTAAAATATAATGACTATTGTATAATATTTCCACTATATATATATATATATATATATATACTTCAACTCTCAATCTCTCATTCTCTCTAAATCTCTCAAAACCCTACTTTCATTTGATGATACAGGCATCGCCTCTTTTAATCCAACCCCTCTCCCTCCTCCACCTCCCTTGACTCCAATCCTCCCCTTTTCGGCTTCCCTTCCTCCACTTCCCCCTCCATCGACCACAACGTGGAAGAACGGAAGCAAGGTACCACGGATGTTATGTACCAATACTCCCAGTTCATCATGACTTGCATCAGGCAACGGGTCCGACCCTATGACCTCAAGTTGCATCTGATGAAGGAGATTTCTGAGATGCCTGCTTCCTTGGGCCAGGATGCGGCAATGGCTTCGCCTGATTCGGTAGGCGAACCTTCATCCTCTGGCACCATGAAAACTGAAAGTGCCTAGTTTCTTCTTCTTCTTCTTATGATGATAATGATGAGGACCAGTTGCTACAGAATCTATTATCATTTGAATCTTTTCTTCTTTTGTGCTAAAAGAATTTGAGTACTCAGTACTTCAAGCTCTGGTAAAGGAAAAAAAAGAACCTCTCCATGTTTATGAAACATCTTGTGTATTTATATCAACATGGTTTATTTGTTTTACGGAGTTGTCTACGGCAAGCACATAGTATTGTTTAATTATTATTTTCAACTATCAATTCATTTATTATATTGTTCATGTTATATATTTATTTATGGATGAATTTTGTTCATGATATATATTTATTGACAGAGAATTGTATAACACATTTATTTACAATATTTTCAGTTTAATTAAAAATCTACTTTCTTTAAAAAAATAAGTTGAAAAACCAATCAGATCTAAAACCCAGACCTATTATCTTCATGGGTCTAGGTCTGGATCCTAATTTTAAAACCTAGACCTAGATCCATAGATCTAAGTCTGAGTCCAGAGGGAGAGATGTGCTAATTTTAAAACCTAGATCCTAATTTTAAAACTGTCGCCGCCGCTGTCGTCCAGAGGGAGAGATGTGCTGCCGTTCGCCGCTCATCGTCGCCGTGCCTTCAATGAAAGACACATCCCGTAGGTTTCTTTTTGGTTTCCAATTTGATTCCTAGGTGCATGATAGTATACTCATAATTGTAGTAAATTTTATTACATTTGTAAACCATTTATGACTGTATTTATTGTGTAGGGTGAATAATGTCTCCTTTGTGTTTTCTATTAATTTCTCGAGGTCCGTTTGATAGATCTCTGTGTTACTTGTCTGATTTGGAAGATCTTGTCGAATATTTATTTTGATATATGACATACATGATTTGTATAGGTGATTTACAAATTTGGGTTTTGAGTCCTATTTTAGAGTACCCTATTGTTGCCTTGTTCGATATGTCGAATTATTTCGGTATGTCATTTTTACTATAGATTGTCCCCTTGACCCCTCATTCGGTCGACCAAATTCATTTAATTTGCCATTGTGGAAGTCTTAGGTATTAACAGAGCTCCTGATTCAATCGACCGGTCGTTTTCCATCTACCAAATCAAGAGATTTCGGTTGATCGTGTGGTTCTTCAGTTTACCAATCTGGTGCCTTGAGTCCAGTTTGGTCGACCGTTTCATTTTGGTCTGTCGATCCAAATCCTGATCCTATATTATGATGTTTTATTGTTTTGATCAATATATATATATATATGGGTTTTTTTTTTAATCCTGGAAAGATAATTATAATGGCATAAATGATTAAGATAACCATTAGAACTATTATAGGATTTGTCTAAAATGAATTAGCAAAAGATCTAAGATATGGGTAAAATAAAAGATGATATGATTTAGAAATAACAGGCTCTTCCTCAGATGGTTTAGACTAAACTTTAAGAATCATGATATCATCCCTAGGTCTCGGGTTTGTGTGGTTTTGTGTATGGTACACTGAATAAATTATTCAATGGCATTATTTCGAGTGTTTGAGTCGATCTGACTGTACTCTCGAGAGACACGAGTCCGTAGGTGTCTTACACTTGAACACAAAACATAAAGTTCTAGTTAGTGTTTTCTTAAGTTGTAGTCGTAGTTGAGCGTGGTGCTCGTGAATCCAGATACTCCCAAGATATTTTAGCCTGGGCCTGACAGGGAAACTGTCGAGGCTGTGTTTTGTTTGTGATTTCTTAACCTTTGGTTTCCGTACCGTTGTTGGGCACATGTGTTTCTTGAGTTTTAAAAGATATTAAATGGTTTTCAAAATGATTTTTCAAAAAGAGAGTTTTGAGAAGAGACAAGTACATATTTGAAATTAGTTTAGAAAGAATTTTCTAGTGCTTTCCGTTTACGTTGAGGACCAATAAACAGTAAGCGAACGTTCGTTGGGTCTTGGAGGTATGTCACTCATTGACTGTCATTCGCAAGACTGAGGTTAAGGTCCTCGGGGTGAGGTGTTTTGTGATACGATAGGGAGATATAACACTCCTGTTGTGGTCATAACACTGAGACTCAAGTATTGTCAAGTGTGGAGGTATGAGACTCCCTCCTGAGTACCATGTGGAGAACGTCATGAGGAGACGTATCCTGTGTTGACCAGAACGGGTGGAACACACGCCCTGTTGTTGATAGCATCCTAAGAGACAAGATTGCCTTCTCAAGAAATGTTAGCTTTGTGACGATTCTCCAAGTGAAAAAATCGTAAAACGGTGATCATTCCTACACAGAGTAACTTTCCTATGGCAGTATAGACACCGTCGATCGCGCTTCGGTAGACAATTTGTGGCCAGTATTGTCTGTTTAATGTCGAATAGTTCGACACACTGTTTATACTTGTGGTTTGTGCGAAATCCTGATTCAAGAAATCATGTTCTGGGCCTAGTGGAGGCCATGGTTTGGCACCTTTGAGCCATTGTTTTAGGAACGATGGCTCCGTTGTTTTGGGAACAGTAACTCCATTGCTTTGGAAACAATGACTTCGTGGTTTTGGTCCAAAGTGGGTCGTGATTTAGGAACAGAGACTCCGTGGCTTTTGGGTTGTGCTGATCCAAAGGGGACTGTTTTGCGTAGAGGAGAGTCTCTATGTTTGTTCTAGTACTTGTTGTTGGTATCTTGGATATTATAAAGGATATTCAAACACCGTTGACCGTCTAATCCACCAGAGAATGCGTGGTACTTGGCTATGTACTTTGTGTGGTTTGAGGCTTAATTTGGTAAGTGAAGTCATCTCAAGCGTGTATAAATGTTTTAAAAGTGCATGCATATGATTTTGAAAGGAAAAGAAAAGAACGATTTTAAAAACATTATTTTGTGATTTTGTAACCTACCAGACTGTGGTAAACTACCTAGTTTGATGTTACGACATCCGATAAGGATGCCAATGCTTGTATACTAGGCGTTAATAGATATCCTTGGTTTAAAGGCATCTAGGTGAAATACCTGTGATTGGTTGCCATCGACATAGGTTGTCGAGTTGTTAGGTGGAATGCTTACTGGGTGACCGTTGAGTGGTCACTCACGCATGCTTTTTTTCGTGTTTTGACAAGTACAAGATAGTAACAACTAGTTGCTAATGCATATAGTAGTCACATCGCCACACATTAGGGATCCAAGTGAGTGTTAATTTAGTTTTATTTCTGTAGTTTAGTGGATTTATTGTACTATTGAGAGTATTTATTTTTAACTACATTATTAGTGTAATTGTTGGTAACAAAGGATCGTTATAGAAATAGTTCTCAATGTTTTGTTACTGGTCAGAGTATTATGTTTTTCAACAAGCTACACCTTCATGATATACTTTATGTTCTCAATTTTCCCATTAATCTACTTTCTGTTAGTCAACTTACCAAGAGCCTTAATTGTTCAGTAACTTTCTTTCTTACCCATGTTCTCATGTAGGATCTACAGACCAGGAGACGGATTGATTTAGGACCTGAACTAGATGGTTTGTATCTCCTTTATAGCAACTACATTCCTAAGCATCATACATATCTCTCTTTTTCTATTGTAGATATCTTGTTGTGGCATTATTGCTTTAGACATCTCTCATTGGACAAGTTAAAGTAGATGGTTCTTGGTTCATCTTTTGCAAGATCTTTACATTGTGAGTCGTGTTAGTTGGGAAAACACATAAGGTCTTCTTATTCTCCTCATTTGAATAATTGTAACACTGTTCCTTTTGAGTTAGTTCATTCATATATTTAGGATCCATGTCATATCCATTCTGTTTTTTGTTTTCATTATTTTATTATATTTATTGATAACTTATCACACATGACTTGAGTCTATTTTTGAAGGATAGAACTTAGATATCTTATGTTATCAAACTTTTTTTTAATAAAATAAAGACTCAATTTTCCACTCCTTTACTTGTGTTTCATACTGATTACACTTGAATATGCAATGTGATGTTTCTCTATTTTGTAAATCTTAGGGTATTACATCTTGTCCATGAATATCATAATAAAATGGTGTCTAAACAAAAAAACCACCATTTACTGGATGTTAACAGGACGTTAATAGAGTTCAGAAGAATGTTTCTCCAAACACTTATCTAATAAATTGGATTCCTTCATTTGTCTATGATTGCATTTCTCATAATTTGTTGTTTCCCCAAAACAATTGTTCTCTATTCCTCTTAAGGTTTTCAGATGTCTTTGTTTTGTCAAAGATACTAGTCCTAATCTAGACAAGTTATCTCCTTGATTTATACAAAGTATCTATGTGGGATACTCTAGAACTCATAAAGGCTATTGATGTTTTAACCCTGTCACAAGGAAATATCATGTCTCTACTGATATTACTTTCTTTGAACCTTCCTCTAGCAAGGTTTCCTTTGTTCCACTACCTTAGATTGTCCCTTTTGGGGTCCGTAGCTCCTCTCCTAAGACTGTGACCCAGGATATTGCACTGTTTAACAAACCATTGCAAGTTTATACAAGGAGATGACAACGACAAACCATATAGGATGGTCTCCCTGATCTTGGCTCTCCGATGCAGGTCCGCCTCCAACTCCACCTCCTATGGTAAATGATCTTGCCCTTCTTATTGCTTATAGATGAGGTAAACGATCTACGGTTCATCTACTGTCTAACTTTGTTTTCTATGATCATTTGCACCTTATGTATCGTACATTTGTCTTGTCTCTGTCTACTGTGTCAATACCCAAGTCTTATCAGCAAGTATTACAAATAAATAAGTGGAAATCTACGATCGATGAGGAAATGTCTACCTTACGGTCTCGTGGCACTTAGGATCTAGTGCCTATAACTTCTGCTAACTGTGATACTTGTTGTCTATGTTAATGATATTCTGCTAACTGTCAATGATTGCACATGTATTGAGGATTCCAAGTAGTTTCTCTAGAAACAATTTGTAACTTAAGACTTAGGCAGATCAAGATATTTCTTGGGAATTCAAATAGTTCATTCAAAGAATGGACTATAGACACACTTGATCTGTTATAGGAAGCCAGCTTTTTGGGGTGCAAACCTAAGCGTGTAGGATGAGTCTTCTGAGGAATTTAAGGATGCTAAACACTATGGATGCTTAGTTGGTAAATTAATATACCAAGTAAAGGATTGTTTTACTTAGTTGACTCACTTAGTCAGTTAGTCATATTACAAATGGCATTGGATTGGTTAGTCAGTTTATGTATAAATCAATGTTGGTCCGTTGGAGAGTTGCTCTCATAATTCTATCTTATGTTAAGAATACACCAAGTAAAGGATTGTTTTACAAAAACTTTAGCTATGCTAGTGACAGAAAAGATAGAAAATTTACGTCTAAATACTATATCATCTTTGTTGACGGTAACTTAGTGATATGGAAAAGTAAAAAACAAAACGTAGTCTCAAGATCAAGCGTTAATGTTGAATATAAAGTTATGGCTCATACACCATGTGAATTAATGTGGATTAAGTCTTTTTTAGTTGAAGTTGGAGTTTCTTCCAAGGAATCAATGCCTATTTACTATAATAACCAAGCAACTATCTACTTTGCAAGCAACCTTGTTTTTCATAAGAGGATAGAACACATAGAAGTGGATTGTCACTTCGTTAGGAATGTAGTTTTGAGTAAATCGATTACCATATATGCTTTGTCATTTACTCAATTAACTAACATTTTTACAAAGTCCACATCCTCAACTCACTATCAATCTTTATGTAACAAGCTGGTATGCTCCAATTTAAAGGGGAGTATTGATTGATAAACAAACATCCATAAAATTGGTATCCATGTAATAGGGTGTTAGTGTGCCTTATATATATGTAACCTCTTCTATGACTAATACAATGATCCTTTTAACTTAATAGATATAATTAGAACAAAACAATGTATAAAGGAATTTCATATTGCATTAGGTTAAAAAGTAATTGTTTACAATGTTCTATACAAAAGTGTAAATGTTTGTTGCATTTATAAATATTACAAAGGAAATATGACATGAATTATCAAAAATAGTTGGAGCAAGTATCAACATCATAGTTCTAAATATCGATTTTGCGTCAGACTTTGGTCTTTCCAAATTAAAAAGTGTGTAAGACATTGGTGAAAATATGGTGAAGACACAAAGTTCACGAAAATTAACTAAACACTTTGAAATTCGTTTTGGAGCACTAGGATAAGCTAAGTAAATATTAATACATGACTACAATTACTTTGCTTCACTTTCTAAACATGTCATATTAAAATAACATATACATTAAATATAAACATTTTGAAGTATAAAAATTGAGATTCTAGAAATAAAAAATACAACCTCATGTGATCAAATTTTCTATAAAAGAATAACCACGCATATGAAATTTAATACATTTTTTCTAGAGTTTTCCATAATTCTAAATATTTATTTAATTATAAAATTGAAATTTTCTGATTTTTTAAATTTATAATCTCCAACTATTTTAGAAGTTCATGTTTAGGAAATTATTTTGATTTTTAGTGATTGATTTAGGATTTTATATAATTTCAAGTTTTTTATTCTGATTTTTATCATATTCCTTAAGTTCCAAGGTGTTTTCTAATTGCATTTTTTTATTTCTTTGATTGTTTTAAGTATTAGATTTAATTAATATAAATCTTTTAATTAAATTAATACAGAACTTGGAGGATTTTTATCATATTTTCTAGACCATCTTCTTCCTTTTACCTAAATAGTAATCGCGAAGGTTGGTTTCACCAATAATTACCATGGCAATCCACTACATCAAAATGTACTTTTTCATAATCACATGGTGAAACCTTTCTTAAGAACTCACTGTTCACTTGGTCTATTCCTTGATTAAGACCAAAAAGTAGAAGCAAGACCATGATCACAAGAATATGAAAATAATGTGATTCCACACAACAAATAGGAGTGTC
This sequence comes from Posidonia australis, assembly GCA_024699735.1. Taxonomy (NCBI): domain Eukaryota; kingdom Viridiplantae; phylum Streptophyta; class Magnoliopsida; order Alismatales; family Posidoniaceae; genus Posidonia; species Posidonia australis. Next base: position 15,948 of record JAMKQA010254713.1, read on the forward strand.
CAACACCCACTTTTTATATAAAAAAATACCAAAAATTGAAACAACATGTTTATTTGGATACAAAAAACAAGTACTTTTGGATATTCATACCAAATTCATGTCCATACATTACAAACCGAAAATGTGTCAGTAACACCTAAATCTTGCCAACACGTGTTAACAATTGATTCCATGATCAACATGAAATTTCATTGACACGTATTGACAATTGATTGCCTGATAAACATTTACAAGGGCTAACCCAAAGGCAGCCTGGATAAGAACCTAAACTAGAACATACATTTATTACATTAAGCCAATGGCTACCATGGACCAGACACTAATGAAACTACCTAAAACAACCCTTTTTAATCAAATTAAAAGAATCTCTATAACTAAATTCTAGTTTTGAAGAGCAGCATATCAAATTCAAACACAAGAATTGAAAATTTTGAAATTTCCTCGATGAGGATCTTATTTCCATAATCTTATTGTCATATTTCTATAATGTCATTTCCTTTGTTTACGTGCATTCTACAGTGTATTCACTAATAGAGACAATAAGAATGAGACAAAATAGAAAACCTAACCACTAGTACAAAGACATCACGACAGAAATGAGACTATATATCACGAGAAGTTAGTTTAATTGGTAGGCTTACTATGTCACTTCAGTTATAATTGCCAAATACTAAAAAACCTTGTCCACTCCATAATGCATGGTATATTTGAGCGCATCTTCCTAGCAAGCAAAAATGTCGATGGAACTGAAGTTTCATAAAAGCTTTCGACAGGATGGAAAGCAATACGAGAATTTGAACAGAACAGAAGATACAGCTACCATTCACTTGCAAGCACACAACATTATCATAACAATTTGGAGTCACAAATGAATATCATTTTATATATAATGACTTAAAAAGGTTTAAGATAGACACATCAGTCCTCTAAGATTGGTTAGTTCCACACCCCTCAAAGAAATATTGGTTAGTTGCTTAGCAGGTAGCCATAACATTAAGCATCTTCCAAAGCTCCATTAACTTAGAAAGAATCAAAGTAAAAGAGAAGAAGACATAGAATTGAAACAGAAAACATATAGAAGTACCTCACTTGGTGATAATCTGAAGTACATATTTATGATGTACCATTAGCATTGACTACATTATAGAAAATGACTACAAATCTAGTAATGACAAGGAAACCACACTAATCAATTAATCATATGTTCAAAAACTTGGCAGCCTTTAAAATAAATGAAGGTTTCTTCCATTTATTGTAAATTATAGATCATTAGAGGACTTCAGTTTTTGCTTAATCAATCCAAGCAATTGAACTATGTTGCTCTAAAAAGTACATAGAGGTCTGCTTCTCTATATATATTCAACTAATCATTTACTCCATGTAATATCTATGCCTGCCAAAGCTAGCTAGCTTAAAGCTGGTTAGTGCCAAGCTTGAGCATACCAAAGCTCGTTTAATCATATAAATATATAGTCAATGAATGAATTGTTGTTGGGAGATGAAGTTCAGTAGACCACATGAAAGACTAAAAGCATTCTACTTATGGTTAGTCAAGGCACAGTAGCCATGACACAGATGTCCACCACAGGTCTAGTTTATTAGCTGTTTTATAAACACATTAGAGAGCCAGAAATATAAGTAATGATAACTAATATGCGAACAATCAATGAAATAGCACAAAATGTAACCATAAAGTTTATAATAAAATGTAATTCAATCTACAATCCATTCTTTCTGAACGAAACTTTGGTTAAAGAAGGGACTTACCCTACTAAATCAGCAGCAAGCACAGATCGTAGCAACTCGGATCGAGATGGTAAAGTTCTGTGAATTTCTGATGAAGGAAAAGGTGTGTGAAGGAACCAGCCAACCTTCATCTTACTTTTGTACTCTTTAAGACATTTGGGAAGGAACATGAGGTGGTAATCATGGCACCAAACAACATCCCCCTCTTCATAGTGTTGGTTTACCACATCAGCAAACATCTGGTTTGCCCTTTTGTATGCATCAAACTGAGACTGGAAACTGCGGGTAGTTGCAAGGCGATCTTCTTGTGGAAGCCCAAGATAATGAAAAAGTGGCCACAAAATATTGTTGCAGTATCCATTGTAATATTGATGAACTATTTCTTCATCAAGAAAAACAGGAATGCATCTCTGTTTGAAAGGAAGGAAACATCAATCAAGGAGAATCAAAGATAGATCCAAGAAGCCATAGATTTAAAACATCAAAACCATAAGTCATGAATGAACGGAAAAATAGGCACTGAAGGAGAATGGGAAAGGCTTCTTGAAAACCTTCTCAGCCAGTGCTTCTGTAAGAGCTCTCTGTCCAATCTCATCTGGAACATTTACACCAGCCCATCCAATCCATTTAGCTTCGAACTCCTTGACACCTAACAACGCAAGAAAAGGTGTAAAAAAAATTACACAAACCATATAATTTGCAGAACAAAGATACACCCTGCACCACATGAAAATATGATACATGCAAGTTATATCGAAAGTGGCCCCCTCCAAAGGTGCAGCAAACTGAAGTATCTTATGTGTATCCAACATCTTTTGGATTATAAGTATAATAATCTTGTGTATTTTCACAAATTTCCTCAGTTTAAAAAAATTGTTTTGCCCAAGCTATTAGGAAAAATAGATGCCGAGGAACCACTAAATTGCCAAGTCTCCATGCATGCAAGCAGAAACAATTGGGAGGAACATGGAATAACAAAAAAACGTCTTACAAAGTAGCACACCATATGATGGACCTCTCGGTAGGTTGTTGAACTAGCATTCAATTTAACCCTTTGTCAGTCTCATTCATGTATTGTTTTATCCCTGGATTAAGAAAAATAGTTTGCCCTGAAAAACAGAGAGAAATACTAAATACGTCGAACTAGGAAACACCGATACTTCCAAACAGCCAGCATATTAGTTACAATGCGGCCTGGTAGGCATCAACTATGCCAGCTGCATATCTGGGGTTCTGAGCATACTGGATATGGTTGGAACAAGGCAATATGTGGTAATACGTCTCAGATGCATCCAGGATATGGTGGTATATGAATGTGATGCAGATTTTTTTTTTCCTTTTGTAACCATTACATTTTTTGTTTACATCTGCCTTAATAGTTCTTGGTTTTTTTTATTCATTTTTTTCTTCATTTTGTAATAGAGAAGATGACATAAATTATAGTCCCTAATTAAATTATTACATCTTTTCTAGTGGTGTTTTTCCCTTACTATTTGTTTTTGTTAGATAGTAGATAGATTCTTATTTGAGTTTATGTATAATATGATTTAAATTTCATTCAACATGTTTATTGTCATTTTAGAGAAAAAGTAATTATATAAAAGTAAATAAATATATAAATTTTAGACTTTTAGTGTTGTATCCAATGATGTATAATAACCTAGCTTTTTGAAAGTTACTGTATCCCTGAGTCATATCTTTACCCGTATCCCATATCCATATGGGTGCTTCATAGCATCGAATATTTTGGTGTTCCAAATGGTGGACTCTCATATATTCTGAGAATGGTACTCAGTATGATCTTGTTGCTGGTCTCGCAAAGTTTTTATACTAGCACTGGACCAAGAATGAAATCCTGATAGGTTCATTGGAGACAATATACCGAAGAGTGCTATTGAGAAGCTGGTAAAATGGTATATTTGTGGGAGGTTGCCCATGGTATGTAAACTTCTTAGTTAACTCCAGAAAAAAAGAATTAAAGGTAGAAATCATGTATTAATTCTTGGATAATCCGATGAGCACACATTAAAGGCAGAAATCACTTCAGAAATGAACATGTACTTAAGCTTACCAAGAAGAGCACTGACCAGGCCACCTGCACTTATCTCAAGGGACCAAGAATCCTCTCCTCTCCTAACAGCAGAAACTGGCAGCCTATTGGCCACAACCAATAACCGCTGCTTCGTTGGCCTACCATCTTCCCCTTCACATCCATCAGTAATTGCTCTAGCAGCAGATGCTGCATCCAACAACTCTCTGTTGCGATCAAATAAACCTTCTCTATCACCATTCAAGTTGAGGTTCTGGTCGAAAAGGTTGGCCTCTCTTGTGCAGTCTCCAGTCCCATCATTCACAGAGAAGGCCCTGTTAAACTTCCTCAGCTCTCTTTCTCTCAACAGCCTCTCCACTCTTGAGGTGGGATTGCGGGTGTTATACTTGTTTCCAGGCATGTGGTCTGCCTGGGGTGCAGAAGGAACCAACTTTATAGGCCTTAAATCCTCTCAGAAAAGTGGTTTCTCCTGCATGTCAAGAGAGATAGAGGTGAAGGAAACCATAACAAAATGTGCAAAGTCTAAGACAGTGAGGAAATCACAAGAAATGTATGAACTTCAACCCGACACAACATACTGACTTATCTCAGCATGAGGAAATAACAAGAATTGCACATAACAGATGCCATAAGACTTCTCAAAATAGTTTTATTAAATCCCATTGAATAAATGTTAGATCCAGGAAGATATCCTCAAACCTTGTCAAAATAGAAGGAACTCATTGGAGAAAAATGAGATGGTTTAAGAGGAAATAAGAGAAAATCATCTCCTGGAGAACAACATGTCAATTGAGGTCTAAGAGATCCAGAAAAACCAATTGATACAAACTATGTGAACGAAAAATCACCAAGTTCATGGATCTCAAGAAACAATAAGATACCAAACACAGGATGCTTCTCAAAGCTGCAGTTTTAAGATGGAGGGCAGAATAATGGAGTGATTCTAATCGTTTATGCCCAAAAAGAAAGTTGTAACTGATTCCCTACCAGAACAGAGCACGTTGACACAAACCCTTTTGGCGCTTCTCTGTTCCTGGTATCCCTCTCATCGTATTTAAGCACAGAAGCCCAGAAACATCAGCATACTTATAACTAATGGTAAAAATAGCATGTGGTAAGAACTGATAAAAACAGCCAACCGGATTCCAATGATCAGAGAACTACACTCCAAAAAAGAAATGTACATGGCCATGGTTCCAACAGGTTCCAACACAAGGAAATGTTGGATGTCTTTGTCAAGAAAAAAAAACTTCCTGAAACCACAGAAAGCCCAGGAATTTATGATAAACCAACCAGGTATCATCATACAAACCTTATCCAGTCTTCCTTAGGAACCAATATTAACAACAACAACAATAATAATAATATCCCATGATGATTTCAACCACGTCCAATCGGTACAAGAAGCATTCGAGAATGAAGGCAGCAAACAACAACAGGAGCCAAAGAAACAGAAGAAGGTTAAAAAAAAAAAGGACCTCTTGAGGAAACACATGTGAAATCCAGCAAGATCACGGACGGAAACAATCCGACTGGGAAATTGTACAGATCCGAAACAACAACAACAACAACACGGAGAGAGAGATGAGTGCAAGAACACGATGAGAAAGAACAAAAAGGTCCGCAACGAACCTCTCCCATGGCTGAGTGGGGGTGGGAGTGAGGAAGGAGGAAGAAGCAACAGCACCGGCCTCCGCAGTATCGAGTGGGGAAGGAGAGGACGTGGCGCGTGTGCTGCGGACGAGGGGGAGGACGAATGCCGCCCCCTTTTATAGACTTCTGTTCCTGCGTGGTGAGTATGTGTGTGTGTGTGTGTGTGTGTGTTTGTGTGTGTGAGATTTTTTATCCATAGAATGACATGTCTTCTCCTTGTGCTGGAGGGACGGTGCGACAATCGCTACAGTTGCGGGTGGTAATGGATCGAGTTTGAGTTGGTCTATCTGTCATATTCAGATCCATTTTATTTCATGAGTTTGGATTTAAGTCTGGGTCTATGTCTAGGTTTTAATTTTAGGACTCAGACCTATATCTAGATCTAGATTCATGAAGATAACGGATTTAGGTCTGGATCTTAGATCTAATGAGTCTTCTAACTTATTTTCAATATTTTAAAGAAAATAGATGTTTAATTAAACGTAAAACATTTTAAATAAATATGTTAAACAATTCTATATCAATACATATATATCATGAATAAAATACAACTATAAATAAATATATAATATGAACAATATCATGAACCATTGATAGTTGAACAACACATAAATAAATATATGTAACTTAAATAAATCAACTCTGTCAATGTCCATACAACAATTCTCTATCAATGTATATACACCATATAAATTTTAGACTTTAAAGAGAATGAGATTTAAAAGTAGAATAATATATATTATATATATAGTGTAAATATTATACATTACTCTTTATATTTAATTTATAATATATTATATATAAATCGGGTCTACGGGTTCACAGGTCTGGATATTTTTAGACCCAAATTCGACCTAATAAATGAACGAGTCTAGCAGGTCTAAGTCTACGGATCCACGAGTCTCATTTTTAAGACCTAGACTCATAATTTATGAGTCTAGATCTACGATTTTTGGATCCAGACCCGATCCATTACCAATCCGACTGACAGCTCCATCGTTTCACTCTTTATTGCACTTATAGTCCCTCGAGTTTGTCGTTTTTAAACAACCTTAGTTCGGACAGATATAGCATGAAACTTGTTCATTTCCCCACTTCTCTCTAATGTTCTGTTTCCATTTCTGCAAAAGTCGTTGCTTCTTCGGCACATTATTATGGATAAGATTTTCCATGAAGATCGTGATCACTGCGAAATGAATTAATGGAACACCATGTGTTTATATCTTTTCTAAAACAAACAGTAGAAAACACCATAATGGGAAGACATTTGTCTATCTTTTGTGGATTTCTTTTCCATTCTAACCATTTCTCTCGTTAAAATCATGGGTTTCCCATAAAAGGTTACAGAATAAGGTAATCGGTTAAAAACTACCTTGCATCTTTGTAAGCCAATGGCCAATGAGGGTAGAGAATCTTGTAACTTCGCTTTCGTTTTCGTTGTTATTTGTCCGAGATCTCATCATTTAATTTTGTAGGAATTTGCGGTAAATCATTCTCTTAGAAGTCATGTCATCAATTAAGGTTGTTGGCGTCCCCTAATCCTTTATTTTATTTTAAAAATATTTTCAGCCTCCAAAAAGCTACAGAGCACATGAAGCCATTGGTAGTGAATCTTGTAACTTCGCCTTCATTTTCTTTGTTATTTGTCCGAGATCTCATCGTTTAATTTTGTAGGAATTTGCGGTAAATCATTCTCTTAAACGTCTTGTCGTCAATTAAGGTTGCTGGCGTCCGCTAATCCTTTATTTTATTTTAAAAATATTTTCAACTTCCAAACGGCTACAGTATGACCTTGAGATGCACATTAAATTCGTGATTGGCAAATAGAAACATTAATATTCCCGCGGACTGGACTAACCCTTGCACATACAAGTGGGCCCCGCCTGCATGCACATTTGCTGCGAATCACGGGTTTTTTTAGAAGGTCGGCTCCTTTTAGGCAAACATGATTTTTTTATTACAATGGAAACTTTTTCCTCGGTCAATATTGACACAACCACTCAGTTAGGTCATACGGCGGTGGACGAATAAATATTTAGGTGTTGCATAAGTACTTCGTGGAATAAGAAAAGTGAAAATAAATAAAATATTAATATTAATATTATAATATTATTATTATTCGATTTGAAAGTAATTCTCTTTTGAAGATGTACAAATATGTATAAAAAGATATTCTAGTTTGTATGAAAAGTAGAATAAATATCAGAATAAATGTTGAAAAAAGTAAAAAATTTGTAAATTAATAATAATCAACTTAAAGGAGATGGATTGGCTCTGATCTATAATAAAATATTGATTAAAGATAATCTTTGTAAAAGGAGATGGACTAGCTCTGATCTGTGTATTTTTTGCAATAAAAATAGAGAAACTGTTAATCATTTATTTATATATTGTTCATTTGCCTGCTCATTATGGAATGCCTTTTCTATTGGACCTTTGTATCCTACTATTCTATCAACAGAAAACTTATTTACCTTGTCTCCTGCTATATCATATATTATGTATATAAGTTTGTAAATTGCCCCCATCAAATGTTGAAAACGCACTTTCTCCTTCCCTCTCACGTGAAACTCTTCGTCTTCTCTTCTCTTCTACTCAAAAACTAAGAATCGGCGCCGCCCTCTCCAACTCTCCTCTCATCCTCT